>PITA01014748.1:33728-52610 GCA_004023965.1 Spilogale gracilis
TAAACAGAGCTAGAGAGGGAACACAAGCAGGGGGAGGGAGAGAGGGAGAAGCAGGCTTCCCGCGGAGCAGGCAGTCCGATGTGGGACTCGATCCCTGGTATTTGGGATCATGACCTGAGCCGAAGGCAGCCGCTCAACCAACTGAGCCACCCAGGTGCCCCTCTGCTTCTGTTTCTGTTGCTCTCTTTCCTTCTGTCTCTCTTTGCAGGCTCTTTTTCTCTTTGCTTCTCTGTTTCTGTCTCTCTTGCTTGCAGGCTCTCTGCCTTTTCCTTTGCCTCTGGCTCTGCCTTTGTCTCTCTTGACTGTCAAGGGCCCCAGTCTTTTATTATTCAGAAGTGAGGAAGTTGGGGGATGCAGTTAAACAAAGTGATTCGTGGCAGGCAGAGTCCAGCCTTTCTAAGAAACTGGCCTTTACAAAGGGAAGTTTGTGAATAGACTCAGTTTGATAGTTGAGCAGGAAGAACAAAAGGCAAGATGGTGTTGATGACCACAACATTGACATAACTCCAGATTCTTGCGGGGAGGGGGGGGGAGAGCCAGGAGGGACTTTCATTCACATTCACAGGTACCTCCACCAAAGTTCCCGGTGGCTTGGGCATGGCAGGAGGGGCAGATCACTCACCGTCCTGACAAGACACAAAGAGTAACTCGAATCAAAGGCTAGACAATTCCTGGTCAAAGACAGTATGGTGATGGAAGACCCACCTCTTACAGCGAACACCCCTAATCAACACCTAGAGCAACTCCTCCCTGAAGACTTGGGGGCTCACTGAGCAGCGGTGCCACAAAAGCTAGGGAGGCCACATGGAGAACAGTGAGAGCGACCGAGACATAGTAACACGGGAACCCCCCACCCCTGATGCTGCAAACTGCGGTGGGGAGGGACATTCCTGAGGGACTGGGAGCAGATTCATCTTCCCTAGCGCAGAAAAGCTGTGGTTTGAAAAGGGAACTAGACTATAAAGGAATCAGCCCTAGAATCCTGCCAAATGGCAGGGGAGCTGCTGGAATTCTCTCTCTCGGTCAGAGAGGCTGCTGAGTAGCATAGTTTACCCCTCTACCTTGATAGTGTGGCTAGGAGCAGAGTTCCAGGTCCCCATGCTGGCCTACTGCCTAAGTGAGCCCTGGGACCTAGCCCCCAGCAGCCCTGGATGCTCTGGGGCACAGGAAAACTGCAGTCTATAAGAGCAACTGTAAATAGGACAGCTCCAGACCTAGAAACTCTACCAAATGCTCGAGGGGCTGGGGCATGGCCCGGGGAGGGCTGCTGGAACTCTCTCTGTGTTGGAGGGGCTGGTGAGCACCCTGGTTTACATTCCCCTTTTGCCTCCATAGCATGGATGGGAGCAGGGCCAGGCATCCTAGCCAGTTTTTCAGGGCACAAAGCACCCTGAAATATCCCAGGTCTGTACCACCTCAGCTCCCCATAACTTGCCAGGGCACCTAACCTGGATTCACTTTGCCTCCAGCCACCCTGCCTCCAACCCCCTGTGTGGAGAGCTCTGGGGTCCCTCCAGCCTGTGCGCTGCCTGGGTTCCCACCACCTACCAAAATGCCTCCTGAAAGGAACACGTGGAGATACCCCAGCTTACACCTGTTTCAGCTATCCTGCTGGGGACACTGTACAGAGAGCCCTGAAAATGCCCGCCTGTGCCCACTTCAGCTCTGGCCATACCACCAGGGAAGGCCCAATGGAGAATGTCCGGGACCCTTACTCTTACATGTGCCGGACCCCTACCTGGCCACCATTCTGCCACCTGCACCTCCAGCCAGCCAAAGTCACCAAGCACACTCAATCTACACAGGAGACAACCATGCATAAGGCCATTCCTTCAAGTTCAGAAGTAGGTATTCCACCTAATTCACAGAAACACAAAAAGTCAAGCAAAATGAATAGGAATGTGCTCCAACTAAAAGAACAAGCAAAAATCTCAGAAAAAGAAGTAAATAAAACATAACCAATCTACTTGATAAGGAGTTTGAAGTGATCATAAAGATGCTCTCTGGACTAGAGAGAAGAGTAGATGAATTCAGAATGTCAACAGGAGAGAGAATTTTAAAAAAGAATTGGAGCTGAAGAAATACAATAACTGAAATAAAAATATACTACAAGGAATCAATACAAAGCATGTAGAAGAATGGATCAGCAAACTAGAAGACAAGAGTAATAGAAAGCACATCTCTTGAACATCAAATACAAACATTTGTATTATAGGGGTCCAAGAAAGAGGAGAGAGGAATAAAGGGGTAGAAAGCTTACTTAAAGTAATAATCGCTTGGGAATTCCTTAATCTGGGGAAGAAAATAACATCCAGGTTGAGGAAGCACAGAGAGTTCCAAACAGGTTCACACCATGGTACAAAATAATTAAAATGTCAGAGATTAAGGATAAAGAGAAAATTTTAAAAGCAACAAGAGAAAAGCAACTGGTTATATATATAAGGAAATGCCATAGGGCTATCAACTGAGTTTTTAGCAGAAACTTTGCGGTACAGAAGAGAATATCACAATATATTTAAAGTGCTAAAGGAAAATCTACAACCAAGAATACTCCACTTGACATTATCCTTCAGAATTGCAGGAGAGAACAGAGTTTGCCAGACCAGTGGGGGGGGGGGGGATTTAAAAAGGTTCATCAGTATGAAACGAGTCTTACAAGCAATATTAAAGGGACCTCTTTAAGTAGAAAAGAAAAAGTCATTATTAGAAGAAAATTATGAAAGGAAAAAATTTCATGAGTAAAAGCAAACATACAGTAAAGGCAGGAGACTGATCACTTACAAACATAGTATGAAGGTTAAAAGAAATTACTGAAATTGGTTATATCTAAAAATTAAGAGAATTTTAAAAAGATGTTAAAATAAGACTACATAAAACATGGAAGAGAGGGAGTAAAAATTTAGTGATTTTAAAATGTGTTTGAACTTAAGTGACAACATAGACTGCTATACTCTTAAGGTGTTATATTTGAACTTCATGCTAACCACAAACCAAAAACCTAAATAGACAAAAAAAAGTTTTAAAGAATAAAAGCATAACACTTTCAGAACTCACCAATCACAAGGAAAGAGAGCAAAAGAAGTAGAAAGGAACAGAGAAGAACTCCAAAAATAACCAGAAAAATTAACTATAAAAATTATTGCCAAAATGGCAATAACTACATACCTATCAATAATTATTTTAAATATAAATACCTAAATGCTCCAATCAAAAGACATGATATGAATAAATGCATAAAGAAATAAGACCCACTTATATGCTGCCTATAAGAGATTCACTTCAGACCTAAAGACAAATGCAATTGAAAGTGAAGGGATGGAAAAGATATTCCATGCAAATGGAAGGGAAAAAAAGAAAAAGCCAGTAGCAATACTTAATACTTAACAAAATACACTTTAAAGCAATAATTGTAACAAGCTACAAAAAAGAGCATTACATAATGATAGATTGATCAGAGAAGAGGATAAAACAATTATAAGTATCTATACACCCAACATGGGAGAACCTAAACACAGAAACCAAATATTAACAGACATAAAGGGAGAAACTGACAGTAATAAAATAATAGTAGGGGACTTTAACATCTCCCTTACATCAGTGAATAAATCATCCAGCTAGAAAATAAGAAAACAATGTTTTTAAACATCACTTTAGACCAGAAGGACTTAACATGTATTCAGAATATTCCATCCAAAAATAACAGCATATATATTCTCTTCAAGTGTACATGGAACATTTTCCAGGAGAGATCACATGTTAGGTCACAAAACAAGTCTTTGTCTATTTAAGGAGATTAAAATTATATCAAGCATCTTTTCATGGCACAATGATATGAAACTAGAAACCAATTACAGGAAAAAACTGGGGGAAAAACACAAACATGTAGAGGCTAAACAACATGCTATTAAACAAGTCAACAAAGAAATCAAAGAGGAAATGTAAAAATTCATAAAGACAAAGGAAAATGAGCCCTCAACAGTCCAAAAATCTTTAGAATCCAGCGAAAACAGTTCTAAGAGGAAAATTTATAGATAGGCATACCTTGAGAAACAAGAAAAATCTCAAGCAATCTAACCTTACACACAAAGAAACTAGAAGAAAAGAACAAAGCCCAATGTTAGTAGAAGGAAGGAAATAAGAACAAAGTGGAAATAAATAACATAAGAGACCTTCAAAAGAAATCAAAAAGATCTGACACCAAGGGCTACTTCTTTGAAAAGATTAACAAAATTGATAAATCTTTAGCTGACTCACCAAGAAAAAAACAGGGATAATTCATATAAATAAAATCAGAAATTAAAGAGAAATAACAATTGATACCACAGAAACATAAAGGATTATAAGAGAACACTATAAAAAATTATATGCCACCAAACTGGATAACCAAGAAATGGATAAATTCCTAGAAATGTATCATCTTCTAAAAGTGAATTAGTAAGAAAAAAAATCTAAACCCAATTACTAATAACAAAATTGAACTGGTAATCAAAAGCTCCCAACAAACAAAGTCCAGGACCAGACAGCTTTACAGGTGAATTCCAGCAAACATTTAGAAAAGAGTTAATACCTATTCTTTGCAAGCTGTTTGAAAAAAGACAAGGAAGGACAGCTTCTAAATACATTCTATAGGCCAGCATTATCCTGATATAAACACCAAAGACACTAAAAGAAAAACTATAGGCCAATATTCCTAATGAGTATAGGTGCAGAAACCCTCAACAAAAATATTAGCAAATTGCACTTAACATTAATTTAAAAAGATCATTCACCACAATCAAATGGGATTTATTCTAAGAATGCAAGAATGGGCTTGGGGGGCTGGCAGGGGGAGGGATAGGGTGCCTGGGTTATAGACATTGGGGAGGGTATGTGCTATGATGAGTGCTATGAATTGTGTAAGACTGATAAATCACAGACCTGTACCCCTGAAACAAATAAGACATTATATGTTAAAAAAATGCAAGAATGGTTCAGTATTTTCAAATCAAAGGGATACACCATATTGACAAAACAAAGAATAAAAATCATGTGATCATCTCAGATGCTGAAGAACCATTTGGCAAAATTCAACATCTTTTCATGACAAAAAGTAAACAAAACAGGTTTAGAGGGAAGATACCTCAACAAAGGCCATATATGAAAAACCCACAGCAGAGAGCTTTTCCTTTAAGATCAAGAACAACCACTTTTGGGGCACCTGGGTGGCTCAGTTGGTTGAGCAACTGCCTTCGGCTCAGGTCATGATCCCGGAGACCCGGGATCGAGTCCCACATCGGGCTCCCTGTTTGGCGGGAGGCCTGCTTCTCCCTCTCTTGCTCCCCCGGCTTGTGTTCCCTCTCTGGCTGTGTTTCTCTCTGTCAAATAAATAAAAATCTTTAAAAAAAAAAAAAAGAACAACCACTTCTATTCAACATAGTACTGGATGTTCTAGCCACAGCAATCAGACAAGAAAAAGAAATCAAAACCATCAAAATTGGTAAGGAAGAGATAGTACTGTCACTATTTGCAGATGACAGATACCATACATAGAAAACCCTCAAGACTCCTCCAAAAAATTACTCAAAGTAATAAACAAATTCAGTAAAGTTGTAGGATACAAAATTAATACCCAGAATAGGTTGTGTTTAAGAGAAATCAAGAAAACAGTTTCCTTTACAGTTGCACCAAAAATAACAAAATACCTAGGTATAAAAATAACCATGGAGGTGGAAAAACCTCTACTCTGAAAGCTATAAAACACTGATGCAAGAGATTGAAGATGACACAAATAAATGGAAAGACAAAGCATGCTTATGGCTTGGAAAAATTAATATTATTATATGTCCATACCACCTAAAGCAATCTCTAGATACAATACAATCCCTCTCAAAATACCAACGTTTTTCACAAAAATAGAATAAAAAATACTAAAATTTGTATCAAATTACAAAAGATGTCAAATAACCAAAGCAATCTTAAGAGAGAAGAATAAGGTCTAGGTATGACAATTGCTCATTTCAAGATACTAAACCACAAAGTTCTACTAATCAATAGAGTATGGTACAAATACAGGCATAGAGGTCAATGGAACAGGATAGAAAGTTTAGAGATAAACCCATTCTTATATAGTTAATCTTTGACAAAAGAGGCAAGAATATAAAATGGAGAAAAGGCCAATTTCTTCAATAAAGAAAGGAAAAGCTGGGCACCTATATGCAAATGAGTGAAACCGGACCATTTTCTTATACCATACATAAAAATAAACTCAAAATGGATTGAGGACCTAAATGTGAGACCTGAAACCATAAAACTCCTAGAAGAAAATATGAGCAATAATTTCTTTACCATCAGCCTTGGCAACATACTCATAGCTATGTCTCTTCAGCAAGGGAAACAAAAGCAAAAATAAACTACTGGGACTATACCAAAATAAATACAGTGAAGGAAACCATTAAGAAAACAAAAGGCAACCTACTGAGTGGGAGAAGATATTTATAAATGATGTATCTCACAAGAGGTTAATATCTAAAATATATTGAGAAATTAAACAACTTGGGGCACGTATGTGGCTCCATCATTAAGCATCTGCCTTTGGCTCAGGTCATGATCCTGGAGTCCCAGGGTCAAGCCCCACATTGGGCTCCCTGCTCAGCAGGAGGCCTGCTTCTCCCTCTTTTACTCCCCCTGCTTGTGTTCCCTCTCTAGCTGTGTTTCTCTCTGTCAAATAAATAAAATATTTTTAAAAAAAGAAATTAAACAACTCAACATCAAACAAAAACAAAAGAAAAAACAAACAAAACAGCCAATCTGATTAAAAAATGGGCAGAGGATCTGAATAGATACTTTTCCAAAGAAGACATACAGGTGGCCATCAAGCGAAAGAAAGAGGCTCAGCATTACTCATCATCAGGGAAATGCAAGTCAAAACAACAGTGAGCTATCACCTTAATCCTGTTTGAATGGTTATTTTCAAAAAGACAAGAAATAACAAATATTGGTGAGAATGTGAAGAAAAGGGAAGACTTTGTGCACTGTTGGTAGGAATGTAAATTGGTGTAGCAACTTTGAAAAACAGTATGGATTTCCTCAAAAAACTAAAAATAGAAATGTTTTAAGATGCAGTAATTTCCCTGAGTATTTATTCAGAGAAAATAAAAAATTAATTTGAAAAGATATATGTATCTGTATGGTTTTTGCAACATTATTTTCAACAGCCAAGATATGTAAGCAACCCATGTGTCTATTGATACAGAAACACACACACACACACACACACACACACACACACACACACACACACACCGAATTATTGCTCAACCATCAAAAATAATGAGGTCTTGCCATTTGCAGCAACATGGATGGATCTAGATGGTATTATACTAAGTGAAACAAATCAGGCAAAGAAAGATGATTACCATACGATTTCCTTTATATGTAAGAGCCTAACAAAAAAATCAAGCCAACAAACAAGCAGAAACAGATCCATAAATACAAAGAAGAAGCTAATGGTTGCCAGAGGAGAAGGAGTAGGAAGATGTGGAAAATGGGTGAAGGGAAGCAGGAGGTACAGGCTTCTAGTTATAGAATGAATAAATCATGGGATAGAAAGTATAAAGAATATAGTCAGTTATATTGTAGTAACATCATGTGGTGACAGATGGTAGCTACGTTTGAGGTCAGCATAGTATAACGTGCAGAATGCTCAAATCACTCTGTTGCACATTTGAAACTACTGTAACATTTGTGTATTAACTAACTACTTCAATTAAAAAAATGACTTACAGACTTCAATGTTAAATTTGAGACCATAAAACTCTTAGAAAAAAATGTGGTAAGCTTCTTGACATTAATCTTGGTGATGATTCTTTGGACTCAACACCAAAAGCAAAGGCAGAAAAAGCAAAAATAAACAACAAGGACTATATCGAACTGAAAACCTTCTGCACAGAAGTGTAACCATTAACAACATGAAAAGGCAACCTACTGAATGAGAGAAAATATTTACAAATCTATCAGATAAAAGAACTCATAAACTCAATAGAATAAAAACAATCTGATTTAAAAATGGGCAGAGGATTGGCCATTTTCCCAAAGGAAATACACAAATGGCCAACAGGGACATGAAAAGGTATTCAACAACACTCATCATTGGGGAAATGCAAATCAAAACCACAGTGAGGATCACTTCACACCTGTTAGAATGACTCTGATCAAAAAGACAAGAAATAAACACAGGTGAGAATGTGGAAACAAGAGCCTGCTCATGAACTGTTGGTGGAAGGGTAAATTTGTGCAGCCACTATGGAAAATGGTATGTGGGGGTTCTTCAAGAAATTAGAATTAGTACTGCTGTATAATCCAGAAATTCCAATGGTGTAGACCTAAAGAAAATTAAAACACTATCTGCACCCCCTTCCTACCATGTTCACTGCAGCATTATTACAACAGCCAGGACAGGAAAGTGACAGAAGTGTCCATCAGTGGATGAATGCATAAATCGAGTGTGGTACACATATGCACAGCGGAACACTATTCAGCCCTAAGAAGAAAGAAATACCGCCATTTATGACAACACAGATGGACCTTGAGGGCATTATACCAAGTGAAGTCAAACAGAGAAAGACAAAATACAGTATAATCTCTCTTATATGTGGAATCTTAAAACACACATACCCACAAACTCATAGATACAGGGAACAGATGAATGGTTTCCAGAAATGGGGGGTGAGGGGGAGGAAGAACGGATGAACAAGGTCAAAAGGTACAATCTTCCAGCTACAAAAATAAGTAAGTTGTGGGGATGTAATGCCCAGCATAGTAACTGTTGGTAATACTGCATTACATGTTTGAAAGTTGCTAAGAGAATAGATTTAAAAGCTCTTATTATAAGAAAAAAAACTTGTTTGGGCGCCTGGGTGGCTCAGTGGGTTAAAGCCTCTGCCTTCAGCTCAGGTCATGATCCCAGGGTCCTGGGATTGAGGCCCACATCGGGCTCTCTGCTCAGCAGGGAGCCTGCTTCCTCCTCTCTCTCTGCCTGCATCTCTGCCTGCTTGTGATCTCTCTCTGTGTCAAATAAATAAATTAAATCTTAAAAAAAAATAAGAAAACTTTTTTGTAATGATGTATAGAAACATGTTAACTAGACTCAATATGGTAATCATTTTGCCATATATATATATATATGAAATCATTATGTAGTAGATGTGAAATGAATGTTTTGTGTCCACTATACATCAATTAACAAAAGGAAGAGCAATGTACTATAACACAAGGGTAGAAAAGAACTGTTGCAATGTGAATGAATTTCACAAAAGTCATGTTGAGTAGAAAAGTCAGATTGAAAAAATATATAATACAGAATATATAATAAATAAAGTAAAACATTAAGATGATCAATATTAAAATATTAAGACAATGATATATATGTGTGTGTATATATATATGGTTCAATTTATAAGCTCAAGAACAGACAGCACTAAGCGACAATCATCCAACCCCACCAGTGGTTGCCTCTAGGTGGAAATGGACTAGTCCCAACCGGAAAGACATAAAAGAGACTTCTGTAGTGCTAGACTCGCTCTACATCTTAATCTGGGTGATGATTCATGGGTATGAATATGTTCAAAAATGACTAAGCCGTATACTTAAGATGAGCTTACTTTAAACATTTTGTGTCGGTTATTCCTTAAACAGGGAAAAACGTGGGTACAAATGATTGAGAAGGAGCTTCTGAGCAAAAACTAGCATTTTAAAAATATCTTTGAATCCCTCATGCTTTCACTGTGCCCCTCCACCCCCCACCTAGGACATGGGGCACCTGATTCACACCCATCAGAGAAATGGACAGCTTGGGTCTGTGACAAAGCGTCGTGCTTCCCAGTCCAGGTCAGTAATCGGACTGAGCGCGCATGCTGTTACATGCAAATTAACTGAGCAGGGCACAACCTTTCAGTGCTTAGAACAAGCTCCCTGAAAAAATCGGCACCTCTGTGATACTTATTTTAAGTTTAAAAAACAATTTTTTTTTTTACAGTTTTATTTATTTGTTAGAGAGTGTGTACACACAGAAGCAGGGTAAACAGGAGGCGGAGGGAGAAGGAGGCTCCCCTCTGGGAGAGACTTGGACCCTGGGATTCGTGACCTGAGCTGAAGGCAGACGCTTAACCAACTAAGCCACCCAGGCGCCTTCTCCTGTGACATTCCTGACTTTAGTAGTCCCCCCTTCTTTTTCCTCTCCTTTAACAGAATCCGCCAACCTCATCATAATCCTTCCAAGGGCAGCTGTGTCCTCATAGGCCTTGGAAAACTCTCTTTCCTCCATGCCCGTACCTTCGTGACCGTGAACAAAGTCACACATGGCTTACATCGGGTCACACTTGTGGTCCAGGCAAGCCCAGGCCTGGACCTGGCTTTGTACTTGGTTTTCCCAGGTCCTCACTGGGTTCCACATGAGAGGCTTATAATTAATGGCCACTTTGAGGCCAGCGGGGCACCAGTCCCCCTAAAGGACGGTAGGCCTGGTCTTGATGGTGACAATGGCGGCACCAATGTCTTTGGGAACCATGTTGCATGGTACAACAGGCAGCAAGCTGTGTGTTTACCACGGCGAGGGTCACATTTCACCACCTGGCTGGCTGGCTCAAAGCATGTGCTGCTGATCTCTGCTAAGTAAGCTGTTCATGGTAGGACCTCTCAGTAGAGATAATAGAGGCAGAGGTGGCCAGAGGGACATGGATGCGGGAATAGGGCACCAGGAGCTTCCATAGGTCTGGAATTCTGGCAGATCATCCTGCAGGGCTCCATCAAATCTGAGGGAAGCAGTGATGGGGAACAAAATCTGACCCATCAGCCTATTTGGGTTAGTGTAGGTTGGATGTCCAACATGGAGATTTATCTGACAGGTATCATAGATGGCCTCGTTGTCTACCAGGAAGGTAGAGTGCTCCAGGGTAGTGTGGGTGATGAGGATGGAGTTGTAGGGCTCAGCTGCCGCTGCGGAAACCCAGGGGCTGGGTAAATGGAGAACTCCAGCTTGGACTTCCCCCCGTCATTGACAGAGAGGCATTCTATTAGCAGGGAGGGGAACCCAGAACGAGTTCCTCCTTCAAAGCCGTGGAAAACCAAGAAGCCCTGAAGACTGTGCATTCATCAGCTAGTTTCTGAATCAGTCCAAATCAAGCTCAGTGACCTCTTGGGGATTGGCAGCATCTTCCTTGCCTGTGATGAGTTTCTCAGGGTGGACAAGATGGCAGTAGGTGCCAGTGTGAATTTCATTAATGGCCATGGGTTCCAGGTCTACAAACACTGCCCTGAGCACATGCTTGCCAGTGCTCATCTCACTGAAAAAGATGTTGAAGGAGTCATCTCCTCCCCCAGTGGTCCTGTCACTTGCCATCTGACCATCAGGCTGGATGCCTTGTTCCAGACAATAGAGCTCCCAGTAGGAATTGCCAATCTGGACACCAGCCTGGCCAACACGGATGGAGATGCATTCACTCATGGTTGCTGCTCGCCAAGCACATGGTGGGGAGGAGAAGGAGACTGCTGATTCTCATGGCAGGACTCTTAGGCAGACAGTGTAAGAGAACCTGCCTCACCATATGCCCTCTTAATGAAAACTGTTTAACAGCTAATACTTCAATCAAAACTACTATGCACTGAAGTTCCCAGGAAATTTGTCAGGACTAGGTTCAGAGGGGATACAAGTGCTTCTAGCATAAAGCAAGAGAATAGACTTGAGTTCAAATCCTCCTATTTATACATAGTAGTGAGGGGAGTTTAGGCAGTTCATAACTTCTTTGTCTCTATTTCATCTGTAAAAGACACCTGAGACTGAGAATATTTTATAGGGTTGTTATGGGGCGAAAATGAGATAATGCACATAAAGGCAAAGGACATCAGCTGTACAGTATTTTAATTCCCTGCTCTTTAGTCCTACAGAGTCAGAAGACAGTGTTGTATTAAAGATGACACAACCTGTATCTCCCTGCCACCAGCATGTTTTCTTAATAATTTACCTTGGGAAGAATGCAATGGAGAAGTCAGCAGAGGAAAGAAACAATGGTATCCATAACTTAGGAACTAAAATTTCTGGGGGAAAATGAAACATGAGCATGTCCTCATACGATTTTCTATCCTTAGTTATCACCTTGCAAACACAGTCCTGGTGAGTTACCTAGAACCTTTTTTTTTTTTTTTTCTCTTTCCAAAATAAAACCCTCTGTCTTGAATTCCATCGGCTTTCTTATAAAGCAGAGGAGCTTGGCATAGTCAAGATTCCTGGTTGCACGTGATGGAAAACCCTGTATTGACTGGCTTTAAATAAAAAGGAATTACAGGGGTTTGCATCACCAGAACATCCAAGAGGTGGCACTAGTTTCAAGCACAGTTTTTGGGGCTCAAATGCCTCCAGGTTCTGGTGTCTCCATCCTTCTTTGCCTGCCCTTACCCACAGCAGTGCAGTGACTCCAGGCATACATCTCATCCCTAGGACATCCTGGTGGAAAAGAACTCATGAGCATAAGCCCACAGGAGAGTCTGGGTCTGTCTCTGATTTCACAAAGAACCATGATGTGCCCTAACAGTCAGGAGACTGGTTTCCAGTTCTGACACTGATCGTAGAATGTGTACAATGTTGGGAAGTCACTTGCTTCCCCCACGCCTTACTTGTCTCATTCACAAAATAAAGGCATACAATCTCAGTGCTATCTTGGGTCTGTTCCAGAGCAAATACTTTTTCAGTTTTTCACAGTAAAGGCTTTTTTCCTCTGGAGTTAAAGAATAGTGCCCTCTGATGGTCTATTTTATAATTGCCTTTTAATTTAGTTTCACTGGTTTACAAACATTTTCTAATTCACAAAGAGAAATGGTCTGAACAAAGTTACTGTGAAATGAAATTCCATATTGAAATCTACTTTATTTCTACTCTCATTTTAAAATGGAAAAAGGCTTGTGTTCTAACATGAGCAGCTATGGATTTCATATTTATTACTGTTTTAGCTGTATCCACACATTTTCTTAGGTGGTATTTTCATTTTTGCTCATATTTTTAATCTCTTATGATTTCTTTTTTGACCCATGTGTTACTTAGTGGCATGTTATTTCATTCCAAAGTCTTTGGGAATTTTCTAGATATCTTTTTTATTACTGATGTCTAACCATTTCTTTCTTTTTTTTTCTTTTTAAGATTTATTTATTTCAGAGAGAGAGAGCAAGTGGCAGGGAGGGGCAGAGGGAAATAGAGGATCTCAAGCAGATTCCCCACTGAGCATGGGCAGATGTGGGGCTCAATCTCAGGACCCCGAGATCATGACCTGAGCCAAAACCAAGAGTCAGATACTTAGCCAACTGAGTCATCTAGGTGCCCAATGTCTAACAATTTAATTGTGGTCATACAATAGTCTGAGTGATTTAAAGCTTTAAATTTTAGACTTGTCTTGTAGTTCAACATATGATGAGAACCACATGTTCATGTGAAAAGTGTATCTGACCTATCCAGTGTGTGGTGTTCTTTACTACACTGAGTTTTTCTTAACACTCAACTCTTTTGAACCCTTCGTCCTTCTCTTTGTCTGCTTTACCGTCAGTTCCTGAGAGTGGAGTGTTGAATTTCAAAATATGATTGGGGATTTGTCTATGTCTCCATTTAGTTTTGTCAGTTTTTGCCACATATACTTTGAAACTCTGTTAGTAGTTACTTTCACATTGAGGTTGGTAGGTCTTATTAATGGACTGACCCATATAACATAATAAAATGTCCTTTTAAAAAAATCTCTGGGGGCGCCTGGGTGGCTCAGTTGGTTAAGCGACTGCCTTCGGCTCAGGTCATGATCCCAGAGACCCAGGATCGAGTCCCACATCGGGCTCCCTGCTCGGCAGGAAGCCTTCTTCTCCCTCTCTCGCTCCCCCTGCTTGTGTTCCCTCTCTGGCTGTGTTTCTCTCTGTCAAATAAATAAAATCTTAAAAAAAAATCTCTGGTAATACTCCTTATTTTGAAGTTTATTGTGTCTGACATTAATATAGCCATACCATCTTCCTAATGATTAATGCTAGTATAATAAATATTTTCTATCATTTTACTTACAACCTACTGTGATTTTATACTTAAGTGTGTCCCTTGTAAACATCTCAATGGTTGGGTCATTAAAAAAATCTTTTAAAATTAAAGGTCATAGTCTACTAACATTTATTGTAATAGGATAATCGATATGGTTGGGTTTAAGTGTATCATCTTGTTATTCATTTCCTAGTTGTTTTAGCTTTAGTTGTTTTAGTTCCTTCAATCCTGCCTTCTTGCCATCTTTTGGTATTCTACCTTATTTCCTCTATTGACTTAGTTATACCTTTTTTTAAAATGATTCTTCTTTCTGTTTCCATTAAATGATTACAACATGCATTTAACCCTGTCAGTTCATATATAATGTTAAAACCATATCACCGCGTACTTTCAGTTCTCCCGTTCTTTGTGTTGTTGTGGTCGTGTATTTTACTGGTACACTTTACTCTAAAAATAAAATGTCAGGGCACCTGGGGGCTCAGTTGTTAAGCGTCTGCCTTCAGCTCAGGTCATGATCCCAGCGTCCTGGGATCGAGACCCACACTGGGCTCCCTGCTGAGTGGGTCACCTGCTTCTCCCACTCCTCCCTCCACAGCCCTACCCCCATTCATGCCCAATCTCTCTGTGCACTCTCTCAATTCAATACATAAATGAAATCTTAAAAAAAATAGAAGTAAAATGTCTTTTAAGGCCTTATATCTAAAGTATATAAAGAACTCTCATGGAACGCTTGGATGGCTCAGTCGTTTAGGCATCTGCCTTTGACCCTGGTCATGGTGCCAGTGTCCTAGGATCCAGTCCACATTGGGCCCTTTGCTCAGTGGGTAGCCTGCTTCTCCCTAAGCCTGCCATTCTCCCCTGCTTGTGCTCTCTCACTCTCTTTCTCTCTCTGACAAATGAATAAATAAATAAAATTAAAAAAAAAACTCTGGAAACTCAACTTGAAAAAGGAAATAATCCAATTACAGAAAGGACAAAATATACAAAGAGATGTTTCACTAAAGAGGAGAGAAGCAGATGGCCAAAAAGCATGTGAAAAGTATTCAATATCACTAGTCACTAGGGGCATGCAAATCAAAATCATAATGAGATATCATGACACACCTATTAGGAAAGCTAAAATAAAAAATAGCAATAATACTAAATGCTGGTAAGGATGCCCCAAAACTGGATCACTTGCACATTGCTATAACGTAGTGCACTCTGGAAAATAGCTTAATAATTTATTATAATACTAAACATATTATTACTGTTCCTACCCTGCAGTTACACTCTTGGGCATTTACCCCAGAGAAATAAGAACTTATATTTACACAAAACCTGTACATGAATATTCATAGCAGCTTTATTCTTAGTAGCCAAATACAGGAAAACAACCCGGATGTCCTTTGAGAGGTCAGTGTTTTAACAAATACTACTAAGCAATACAAAGCAACAAACTACGGTTATAAGCAACGATCTAGGTGAATCTCCATGAATTTTACTGACTGAGAAAAACCGAGTATCAGTTAGTGGTTGCCAGGGTTGAGGGATGGGGTGAAGAGAGTGCAGGAGAGAAGTGGGTATGGTTATAAAAGAATAATACAAGAAGTCTTTGTGGATGATGGGTCTATTCTGTAGCTAGACTGTGATATTAGATACATGGATCTGTATATGTAATACAATTACATAGAACTAAACACACACATAAATGAGTATAAGTAAAAGTGGGGAGATCTGAGTAAGATCAATGAATTATATCAATGTCAGTATCTTGGTTGCGATATTATACTATCTTCTGTGAACTGTTTACACTGGAGAGAATTAGGTAATAGGTACATGAGATCTCTCTGTGTTATCTCTTATGACTGTATATGAATCGATAATTATATCAGAATGGGGGGCCTGGGTGGTTCAGTTGGCTGAGCATCTGCCTTCAGCTCATGTCATGATCTCAGGGTCCTGGGATCCAGCCCTGCATCAGGCTTCCTGCTCAGCGGGGAGTCTGCTTCTCACTCTCCCTCTGCCTCCACCCCTGCTTTTACTCTCCCTCTCTTTCTCAAATAAAATCTTTTTTAAAAAAGGCAATTGTGCCATGCACCAGGAGCTATAAAGAGATAACATATTTTTATTATCATGGAGACACAGAATTAGGAAGCCAATGGTTTTAGGAATGGCAAAACCTTGGTCATGTCCAGGAAACAATTTAACTGTGAGAGGTGACCTTTGTGGTCTGATAATCATAGCGGTTAACATTAATAGCACAGTTCTAAATACTTAAGATGAAGCATCTCATTGGATCTGTACTATAACCCTCTGAAGTAGGATATTATTATGGCTATTTTGCAGGTGAGGCAATCAAAGCATAGTCATATTAAATAACGTCCCAAGTTATTAAAAAAAAAGGAAAGAAAACCCAGGGCTGTCCTGTTTTGGCCAATCTCGAGGGATATTTCAACATCATATAAAGGCATTAGGTTAGTTGTCAGGATGTTGGGTTCTAAGTACAGTATGTTACGGACTCACAATTTTAACTTGAGAAGAGATTCAATCACTTGGCTACCCCCTTTGAAAAAAGGAATTGGGAGTACATGCCTAGGATCCTCACCACATGAACATTGTGTATTTTGAATTCCTGATACCCCTCTCCGCCCACCTTTCTTTATCTCTCCATGCAGAAGGCTTCCCTAATGCCTTCAGGCTTGGCAAATTTCAGATAACATAGCAATCATTCACTGAGTGCTTACAAGTACAAATGATGAACACAGGCTATGGCCGTTAGTCAACACAAAACCCAGTAAAATGGTACTAACATCACTTTTTTATACTGGTGGCTTAGAAAAGGTCAGTTAGGACAGTCATGGACCGTGAAAGTTTGACACGGGTCTCAAACCCTAACCTACATAAGTGAGACACACCTGGTAACATTGTCTATGCCTTGAAATCTTCCAGAAAATAGTTTTTTTTTAAGAGGTGGATTAGTCCATTATGATTGACAAAACGAAACAAAACACTTCCTCACTTTCCTTTCTGAAACTTTTTTACCTTTGAGAACCATTTTAACAAAAAGCCTCTTGTAATTCCAGACGCTCCCTTAAGGTGGCACTATAGGTATGATCCATGCACGTGCAACCTTCAGGGTCGACTTGCAAGTACCATACTTCTACAGATGAGCTTTTGGCCAGTTCTAGAGTTATGTAAGAAGAATGGATAAAGAAGATGTGATCCAGATACACAATGGAATGTTACATCTCCATCAGAAGGAATGAATACCCAATTTTTGTAGCAACATGGACGGGACCGGAGGAGATTATGCTGAGTGAAATAAACCAAGCAGAGAAAGTCAAATATCGTATGGTGTCACTTACTTGTGGCGCATAAGGAGTAATATAGAGGACAGTGGGAGAAGGAAAGGAAATATGAACTAGGGTAAATCAGAGGGGCAGACAAAGCATGGGAGATTTCGGACTCTGAGAAACAAACTGAGGGTCTTGGAAGGGAGCGGGGTGGGAGGATGGGTGAGCCTGGTGGTGGGAACTGAGGGCATGAATTGCATGGAGCACTGGGTGTGGGGCATAAACGATGAATCTTGGAACACTGAAAAAGCAAAATAAAATAAATTATTTTTAAAAAATGTAAAATTAGGGCACTCTAAATGGGGAAAAAAGAGTTTTGAGCATCCAGGATATTGACCCCAGAGATTCAACCAACTTGCAAAACAAAATAATTTCCTATGAGGACAAAACAAAAGACCTACTTGTCCCTGCCCACCCATTGATAACTGGCCCTGGTCATCTTCCAGTAGCAAGCACAATAGCCTTAGCCACAGATGTTTTCCTATTTCCTCTATCCCCTTGAAACCAAGCATTTGAGAATAAATAGTCTATTTCTTCTTTCTTGATTTGCTTCAAAGGTTGTAAACAAGGGAAGCTCTGACATATAGAAATGACACATATTTTGCTTTAACACTTATGAAAAAAGGATTAAGCCAAGGTTATCAAAGTGCTTGGTCAGGACAAAAAACAATCAGGCAATAAACACTTACAGAGTCACAACCAAGTAGAACAGATATCTTTGGGCTGCCTGCCTGATACATGAATGTGTTTTTGGAGCAATGTCTCATCTACCCACAAAATTAGTTCCCAGGAACCATATCTTTATTTCATGACTCTTGGTCATAGCAGATTGAATTAGAGGTGAACACCTGACTTCAGAGGAGGTAATTCACTGGCTGGACAGAAGTCAACTGAGTTTTCTCTTGAGGACCCCAGCTAAGAGACAGAGGTACACTTTCCTGAATCCCTTCATGGGTGGAGCATTAGGGAGAAAGCCCAAGGACTCTTGATGCTGAGACTATGGTTGTTCAACTTTCCTCCAATCCTAGGTGGTGCCCTAGGTGGTTTTTGCTGAAATTTATTTTGAATGGGCTTCTGCTGCATGCATTTCCTATGAAATACACCAAAGTCCTGTGCAAAGTCCAGTGAGAGTAGAAGAAGGGATGTACAGCTTGGATGTATTCCCTACCCCCCTGGGAATGAGTAACCTTCCTTGCTAGAGAAGAGAACTGGGGTTCTGGAATTCAACCCAGTTCCATTACCCTGAGAATGTCCTTTATTTCTCTCAGAGCCTTAGCTTTGTTCTCAGTAAACATGGAAATGATAACATCTGCCTAACCAAGTCATCTATACCAGGAAGTGTCCATCTGGCCAGGTATCTGGCTCATAAGAGTTGCTCAATACATTTCAGCCTCCACTCTGCCCGTAAGCAGGTCCTTTGGTTGCTCTCAGATGTTAGTCACACAAACACTGTGGAGTTTTAATTATATATATACACACACACACACACACACACACACACACACACATCCA
>PITA01014749.1:0-52511 GCA_004023965.1 Spilogale gracilis
AAAAAAAAAAAAAAAAAAGAAAAACAACAACAAAAAAAGGAACAACAATGTTCTGGCTTTCCAAATAGACACAGCTCTGTTTTAGACTCTAGGTTAAGGCAAAGCCAAAAAATATCTGTTAAAATGCAAATGCCCCACCTCGGACCGTTAATACACTAACGTGTTTAAAGGATCAGAAAAATAGAAAGTAGACTAGGAAGATATATTTTGAAGAACATAGAATGTGTTCATTGACATGGTTAGAAACCAAAAACTGCCCAAAGCCGTAGATCCAAGAAAAGACAGGTATAGGATGAGGGAAGCTGAAAGGATGGAAAAGCAACTGGACACTAGGCACTGGGAACAAGGGAATCAAAACTCCAAAAGTGGGAAAGACAGGCCCTGTAGGAATAAGTCTAACCTTGCCGACATTCCGACATTCAGAAGACTGCTTTCACACATATAATAGCGCTTTCTTTTGCATAGACCTTTAGTCACAAAATACCATTGCATCTGGTAGCTGGGCCATTTAACAGATCTGTGATATTGGACACAGGTTTAACCTCTCTGAGCCTCGGTTTTCTCATTTATAAAGCAGGGCTATAGAAAGAACTTCACCAATTCCATTTCACAGGTGGATACATTTCAGTGTCCAAAAGATTAAATGATTGATACAGGGGCCCCAGAACCCACAAAACCAGGGCTGGACTGTGGATCTTCTCACTCCCAGTTCAGGGAGTATTTCTGCTCATCTGTGGTGCTGGTCTAACTTGGGAGACCAGCATGTGATGCCCAGTAAGGAATAATCTGTAGAACTTGGACAAACTGTGAGTTTATAGCTCAACTAGGAAATCTAGGAGTCAGGATTGAACTTCTCATGACCATACTGTAAGTCTTTCTTAGGACTCTCTAAAACTTCAGAAATGTATTCTTAGGGGCTTGGGAACTCATAACAGTTCGATATTATCTAAACCCATAGTGGATGGCCACATCCATGGCATTTTTACATCTCCAACTTTTATGTCCCATTTTAAGAAGCATGTGAATGGCATAGAAGCCAAGTCCCACCAGGGCCCCAGTGTTTAACTCCTGATACCTCTGGTCACAAACTAATGCTGGGCTCACAGCTTCCCCATGCTCTGCACCTTAGTAACTAATGTTGTTTCTTATATTTTTTGTAAGTGCTCTTGAGTTTCTCCTGTGTAATACATCTTTCACTTTACATGTCCAGTTATAAAATCCTCAAGCCACTTTAATGGGATAAAGGATAAGGAAGGTCAACCTAATTTAGGAAAAAGACTAAATAATGGTATTTTAAATGGTAATTTTCTTACTTCCCCATAGCTAAAACTGCCAAAGCACTACCTGGTAAAATTTATGGAGTACCAGCTTCAATGAATAGATAGGAGAGGCTTGTAATCCACATATCAATTGTTTGTAAGAACAGGTACTTACAAGACCTTTTAAAGTCATTTCCCAGACTTCTAGTGAAAACTTACCTAGTGGCAGAAGAAAAGAAAATATTTGTCTCTAGTGTTGCAATAAGATCTTCCCCACAGCTTTGTTTGCTTTACCAATTTGCATTATCTATACCTTGGAAGAAAGCCTGTGAGAGGCAAAAGTAAACTTTGACTCAGGAAAAATCCAAATGAAATCAGTACCAGACTCAGAGAAATGCCAAAATATTCCAAATGCCCAGATGCCAGCTTATTTCTTTCTTATTCCAAATACTACAACTACCGCTAATAATAATAATAATAATAATAATAATAAAAAGCAAAAAAAAAATAAATAAAAACAAAAACAAACCTTTCCCAATGCAGTTTTTCCTTCAACTGAACCAAGCCCTCTATCCTTTGGTCTTTGTTTCTCTGAAGAGATAATAGCCATACATTTATGAAAGGACCCCACATATAAGGTCAACACAGAGTAGATGAGCCCAAATAAATGACTGATGATTGTTAACTGTAAGCATACAATCAGGATTACTGGATGATGAGAACAAGGTGACTGCTAGAGCAGAGTAAGTATGGAGTCTCTTCATTCCTCAATGAACAGAGAGTGATTAATTTATTGACTGGTTTTATTGAGCCCATGTTGGTTTTATTTAGCCCATGGCTTTGAGAAGCCTCCTTGGGCCTTTGACTACCATAGACTAAGCAAGAAAAAGCCAAGATACCACCTCTGTATTTTTAGATATACATATTTTTATACGTACACCTGGTCCAGGGACATCTGGGTGGCTCAGTCAGTTAAGCATCCAACTCTTGGTTTCAGCTCAGGTCATGATGTCAGGGTCATGAGATTGAGCTCCGCACTGGGCTCTATGCATATCACAGAGTCTGCTTAGGATTCTCCCTCCCTCTTTCCCTCCTGCTTATGCTCTCTTTCTCTCTCTCTCTTTTGTTCTCTCTCTCCCTCTCTCTCTCTCTCAAGTAAGTAAATAAATGAGTCTTAAAAAAAAATAAGTACACCTGATCTCACTAACTGCAGAGAAGTACAGACAAGTAGGGGCACCTGGGTGGCTCAGTTGGTTAAGCGATTACCTTCGGCTCGGATCATGATCCTGGAGTCCCAGGATCGAGTCCCATATTGGGTTTCCCACTCTGCAGGAAGCCTGCTTCTCCCTCTCTCACTCCCCCTGCTTATGTTACTTCTCTGGCTGTGTTTCTCTCTGTCAAATAAATAAACAAAATCTTTTTAAAAAAAAGTACAGAGCAGCAATATATATATTAAAAAATGTTGATTAGTATTCAGGGTATTCCAGCACATTTCAGATAAAGAAGCTGAAATTGTATAGCTGGAAAGCATCAGGAATGAGAATGAGACAGGGGCAAAGAGCCCACTAAGTTGGTTAAAGAGCTGTCTCTGCCCCTACAGAGAATCTCCTATCTGAAGGGGTATGGAGGTTGCGAGACAATTTTGATTCCTGACCCTAAATACCGGTGCTAGGCTGAGGACTTTACTCTGTGCCTTTCTAAGGCTGAGCCTATGTAGAAAAAAGATAAGAAGGAAATATACCAACATGATTAAAGTGGTTATGTCTGAATAGTTGGATTATGGGTGATTACCATTTTTTCTTTGTGCTTTCCCATAGTTTCGATATTTTCAACTGTAGGTAGGCATTAATTTTAAATATATAATTTTTGTTAAATGTGCACTTTTATTTTTAAAAAAATTTAAACACTAAGCACAACAATGATCTGATAACCAGCTGGATGACAAAAGGAGAAAGTACTGTAAGACCTAACTTGTCCTGGCAGGCAAATCATTAACCATGATAACCTGCATAGTGACAGCTTATCCTGTTTCATAATTGTTAGTGTTTTCTTGGTAATATTACTATAGCTACCATTCATTGACAGCTTACTCTGTATTTAATGCTACACTAAGAGCTTTAGGTTTATTCTCTTATTTAATTATCAAAACATCTTTCATGCGGGGCACTGTCATTATCCCCATCTGCACAGGAAGAAACTCGGGCTTGAGAGCTCAGGCAGCTTGTTAAAGAAAACATGGCAAGTGGATGAGTACTGAAACCAGGATATGAAGCCAGATCGAGAGCACAGTCCCAAACCACTAATAAAAATCAAAACTTGCTTAAACATCACCTTTCACCCTTTTCTCTACTCTGCATTGCTCCTACACTCGCTTGAGCCTCTCTTGTTCAGCATACCCTCTCAAATGTCAGCTTCTTGGCAGAAGAAATTGTTGTATGTTTTGTCCACTGCTATGACACCAGAGTGAAGAGTAGTGCCTTTACATAATAGACACTCAATAAACATTTGCTGGTTGATGAATAAACTCTAACACATCATATTCTAACCATAATACAATCTTTGTAGTTGTCTAATATCTACAAGCCAAGTAGTTTCCACACTTTTTCAATCTTCTACTATAATCAAGATTATCACAGTTCTACTGTTCTCCAAACAATTTTCCTTTACATACTAGACTCCTTCCCAGACAAACCCCTGCAGCTTGTGATGACTTATGACTGAATTCCAGCCAGTGGACTATGGATGGAAATGACGTCACCCCTTCTAAACCTGACCTAGAAAAGCCTAATCTTCCATGCTTTCTTCTTTCATCTGCTGGATGCATGAGTTGAGGCAGCAGATGGAAGAAGCCAGGATCCCTGGGTGTCTGCATATCTGTTCTACTCAGCTAACCTACTAGGGCCTAGGCATAAGCAGGAAATAACTTTTATATTATTAAGCCAATAAATCTTGAAGTCATTTGTTATAGCAGCTACTCTTCCCTAATACATAACCATTTCAGTTAAAATTATTTGAGCATGCAAATATGATATATATAGTATGACATATAATTAGCATATGTATACATATATGTCATATATAATATAGTACATATAGATATATAGATACATATACACATATATATTATATATCACATATATGGTATATATGTACATATGTATATATATAAACACTGGTAAATTATGTATAGGACCTACTGTAACATTATATAAATTAGAAAACCTATGTCAAAACATAAAACTACAAATAATGAGACAGAGACGAAACAAAAATATTTTAAAATTTCTTGTTAATCAACATGATTCTTCCATTGTATTACTAAGCAACATTTCAAGGCACTTTGGGATTTAGGAAAAGGTTTGTCATTAACAATGATGAAAACAAATGTATATTTCGAATGGTCTTCTTGGTGATATTTTTCATGGCTGATTTTATGTCACTCCTGATTATACCTTTATTGTTTTTATGCCATAACATGGCTGACAAAGAGCTCAAATTAGGAGAAGAGGTGACAGTTCTGCCATTTTCTTGCTGCTCACTTGTAATATTGGTATTATCTTCAATCCAAGGTCTCCTTAAAGGAGTTTGTATAAAACACTTGTCGATTTTGTGAAGGTTAGTTTCATAAAAACTGGATCACGTATTCCATAAATCCACTTTACCCGCCACAACTGCAATGTGATATCCCCATTTGCCGAGAGCAAATGAACAGATGAAAGTACCAATATCAAACTTTCTTTTCCTTTAAGATATGTGTATCAAAAGCCTGCCTTCCCTTCAATATGATATGAGACATACAGTCATCTGACATCAGACATTTGAGGATGCTAGTATCAAGGCACATATTAAAAATACACTAAACTTAACATTTTACTTTTTCATTTTAAAATAGATTGAAGTTTTAGCCCTCGTGAACCCTGCAATGGACACACTCTATCTTTGAGGCCACTGTTCTGTCAGTATTTAGACATCCAAATTCTATGCTCCTGATTTCTAAAGTCCATGATCTGCCTCCAAGCTATGCATAGAGTAAGACAGGTGACATCAACAGTAATTCTCTCCAGCTGTAACCCCCTACTCCACCCCAAAGCCACAGTCTTCCCTGTTAACATGAGGTAGAAGCCTTGGTTTCTATTCCCAGGGATAATGATAGCTATTAGTCAAGCTTTCTTTGATTTGCTCTATGTCAAATTATAGAAGAAACAAAATCCTATCTTATCTACTCAAGTCAATGCATATGGCCCAAATAAGGTAACTGACAGGCAGTGTGATTTGGTGACAAGACCTAGGGGCTATGAGTAATAAAATCCAGGTTCCATCTGACTGTCTCTTCAATGAAGTCAACATGACCCTTTGTATCTCAGTCTCCTCATCTATGGGACAGGAACAGTAATGCCTGCCCTACTGCCTGGGGGCTGTGAAATTAGAAGAAAAAGAAAAAAGAACTATGAGAGAAGTAGCTCTTTGTAGCCCTGGCTTGGGTGGGCGGCATGAGGACTCCAGAGGGACTTCTAATTGGCAAAATTCAAGAAAAGAGCTTCTCAGAAATGATAAGCCTTATCTGGTGCTGTCTTCCAGGAAATCTTGAGAAACTTAGGACAACACAGGACAAGAAAAACCCTGTAAAAAATGTTAGATTTTTTTTTATTCCTTTAATTAAGAGCCTTGAGAAGGCAAGCTCACAGTGCGTAAATGAAGGAGGAGCAAGGTTTCCTGGGCATTCAAAGTATAGAATGTGTAGCAGACTCTCCATTTGGGCAGAGACCACAAAGCTGGGGGCTGAATAGTCAGGATCCAGCAGAACACTGTGACTAGCTTTGAAGTCAAAACAGATTTCAAATTCAGGCTCTGATGCTGACTGAGTCTAAGTGATTGAACCAACCTATATGTGCCCCAGTTTTATCTTAGTCAAGTGGGTACAAAAACACCTACTTGTACCATGCTTATGAAGATTTAATGAAACTATAGCTATGCTTGATGTACTCTAGGACTTGGCACATAATAGGTTCTCAATAAATAGTTATCTTCTTCACCATCATTATCATTCACTCGTCTTGCCCTTGCTTAGCCCATCTTTAAAAGGAAATAGATTAGGCATAGCTAACATTTGCCAAGTACTTAAGAGAGGCTTGGCAAGCGCTTATCAACCTCAGAGGTTACAGAAGTACTTTGTGGTGGGTCATGCAGAGGGGTTGCTCGTGCTCTGCGAGTCCTTGCCAAGAAGTCATGGTGATAAGCAGTGAAAACAAAGCAACAAACCCTGACCACACTGGAGGAGGGGCAGTGGGTAAGCAGCCCAGGCGGCAGCCAGCAGCAGGAATGACCTTACCGACTCAAGGACAACCTAAATGAAATGCACAAAAAACAAAGACGAAGACAGGAGGGCCCGGAAGATTTGACAAGGGCATCGTGCTTCTTCACCAATAAAAAGGACCCACTTGATCCAGGTCCAAAGGATCAATCTCACCTTCTCAAGCAATTGCTGTCGCCTCAAGCCATGCCTGAGCAACCGCACTCTCCAGAGCTCCGGTTGTACTAAACTCTTAGAGAAGCAACCAGAGGCCTCCCTCAACAGTGTCTCCCACTGGCACAATGAGCTGTTTAGCAAGTCTAAAGTCATATGTAGAGATCCCAAGGAGAATCACGAGCTTTGATCCACCTTATACCCGCAACTCAAGGCCATAATTCTTACAGACACATTTAATTTTTTTTCATGAGAGACAAGAGAGGTAGGGTAAGTAAATGATTTGGTACATCCCCCCACCCAGACTGGACAACTCAAAATTCTCTCCTTTTTCACAGAAGCCCTGCTTATGCATAATGATATGAAAAGCATCCCTCTTAAGAACAGGTTGTGTTTAAAGTGTTCTTATGCATGCCCTTTGAAAAAGACAGAGTAAATCCCTCTTGGTAGAAGGAAAGGCATTAATTATTCAATTAAACAAAGCAGTTATTGACTTTTTTAAAGCAATAGGCAAAATTTTCACAAAGGATAGAATTTTTCAAATATGTGCATCTCTAATTCTTATTCCTGAAAATAAGCTAGCTGAAAAGTTAACCCGAGTGGAGAAAAAAAAAATGTATTTCAAAGGAGAAGCTCATTCTGAAAGAATTAATGTGCAAGCAGAAACTACAGTGTCTTCCTACAATTGCAACTTGGCCTTTGAAAAGTATCTTAATTTGATTGCTATTAAAATATAAATCCTAATAGCTTCACAAACAAGGGGAGTCATTTCAGGAAGCAGAGGTGAGGGCTGTACCAAATCCATAAAGGATATTTGCAAAATACTTTGTAGATAAAACAAACCAATCCACTTAATCAAGTACTGAAAAGGTTCAAATTAAGCCTGACTTCACTACAGTTAATATAAATGTCCCAAGTCAATAAATCTTGATATTGATTAAACTACCCCACCCCACTCAATTCAATTTTTAAGACCCACCAGTTCCCACAGGCCAAAGGGGCAGATGTGACAATAGCGATTTACAAAATCAATATAGTGCAAGAGATATAGAGAAATTAACTACAGGAAAGATGACCCATTAAATCATCCAGTCCATCTCCAGCTCCCTCTTGGCCCTTTGTAGGCTGTTCTCTTCCAATATATTTGAACCACTTTACCTAAGTAAGTTGCAGAGGTTAACAGATACAAGGGCTTATTCCTTCTCCCAAGAAACTGGTCCCATTTCCTACCTCCCAATGCTGAGCCCCATGTCTCTCTCTACGTCAACAATTCTCAACCCCTGTAGTATAGCACAGCCCCCCAGGGAGCTTTTGAAATATACCAGTGCCAGGACTTATGCCCAGAGATTTTTATTAGTTCATCTGGGGTAAGACCTGGGGATCACTGAGGTGTTTGTTTTCCCTTTAATATCCATGAAATTCTAAAGTTCAGAGATTCTGAGAACCAGTTCTCTACAAGTTCAAAGTCTTATTCCTTATTTAGCTTTTGAATACTTCTTGAATACTTTCTTGTTTGCTGTATTAATGCTACCTGAGTCCTACCAGACTAGGAGTAAGATTATAAATGACAAGGAACCAGTGAGTCTGGGTTGGCTAGGAGGTCCAGCTGAGAACCCCTGCCATGGGAAACCACTATCTCTGATAAGAGTAGGACATACATTGCAGGTGGATTGGGACACCTGAGAATGAAAAAAATGGCTGAGGATTATGCTTTAAGAGGCAAAGGACTTTTCCAGCAACTACCCCAGGAACAGTTAGCCACATGGAGAGCTGCCAAAGATAGAAAACTAACTATCAGATTTGGCTTTCCTCTGCTTATTTTTTTAAAGATTTTATTTCTTTATGTATTTATTTGAGAGAGAGAGAAAAAGAGAACACAAGCAGTGGGAGGGGCAGAGGGACAAGCAGATTCCCTGCTGAGCAGGGAGCACCACTTGATGCAGGGCTGGATCCCAGGAGCCTTGGCTCATGATCTGAGCAGAAGGAAGAGGCTTAACTGAGCCACCCAGGAGCCCCTCCTCTGTTGATCATTTTAACTTTAGCTTTGGGAGGACATAAAATTTAAATGTGAACAGAAAAAAATCCCCATAGCTATACAATCTAAAAACTAACCTAACTTTTGTTGAATTCTTACCATATTCAGTCACAGTTCTGAGATCCTTACGTACTATACTTAAGTGTCACCAAACCCTATGAAGTAGGTGGTATGATAATCCCATTGTAGAGATGCAGAAACACAGGCACCCAAGGTTACACAGGTGGTAAGTGACAGAGTTGAAATTCCAGTTTAGGGAGAAGGACTCCAGAGCCAGTGCTCTTCCACCATTAGTCTCAACCACCTAACAGCACTGGACATGAAAAAAACACGGGAAGCTAGAAACCAAAGGGGGCTCATGAAGTCTCCCATGTGCTAAGATGCCATTTCTTCAACAAATGTCTGTAAAGCAGTTGTTTCCAGCATTAGCACAGATAGTAGCCACCAGAATAAATTTTTTAAACTGTCGGGGCCTTTCTCCTAGAGATTCTGATTCAGTAGTCTGGGTGGGGCCCATAAACTTGCACTCATAACATCTTTTGACACTGTTAAACCCACCAGAGAAGTACAGGATGGGAACGCAGAATAAAGCATTTTCAGCAATTAGGAGGGAACTAGCAGCCTTGCAAAAAGTCCTTTTGGGAAGCTGGAGCAGTATAAGTTAAGCTACTAAGAGGTAAGGACATGGGGCCAGTCAGGGGCAGCTCCTCTTCCAAAAAGCATCTTGGTTAAGGATAGTACTTTGGGGAAAGTTATTTTTAGGAGAGGAGAAAGTGCCAGAAGAAAAGGAGAGATTAAAAATTCAAGAAAGACCAGGAGAAGCTGATGATGGAACAGGGTTCTGGAGAAGGCGGGAGGGTGCATGACGACTGCAGTGCGTCTAGCTGCCACAGCCTCCAGCACCGCAGGAGAGGCCTCCTAGAACAATGGGCTCATGCCAGGCCTCTTGGCACTGTGTCTCGTGGTACAAGAGTGTACTTCCGAACCAGTACTGGATAGCAAAGTTAATAACTATCTTAGGAACAGTTTTTCAAAGTCCCTTGAAAAGGAAAAAAGAACTGTAAGATGCAACATTATACCAAGGAATGTCCAAAGCCTCATGGGTATGAGTGCTAGGCTTGACTGACACGTTGCTCCTGGAGGACCATCAGCTGGCAGGTGTGGAACTCTCTTCTATGGAGGGTTGCTCCTCTAGTCCGGGAGCTCACAGCCCTGACTGCAGAGCTGGCTACGTAATTTATGGGACTAGGCACAAAATGAAAATGTGGAATCCCTGGTTCAAAAATTATTAAGAATTTCAAGATGGCAACAAGGGAGCCTTAAACCAAGTGTGGGGTCCTTCTAAGCACTGCGACTACACAGTTTGCCTACCCATGAATCTGGCCCTGCCTGGCTGCACATTAAAATCACCTGGGGAGCCTTTAAAAAGTCCAATGCCCAGGCCACACCTGAGACCAATTAAAACCCAAACCTCTGGGGGTGAGAACCACATCAGAATATTTCAAAGCTCCTCACTGACTCCAATGTGCAGCCAAGGTTGAGAACCACTGCTTACTTGTCATAGAATCTGACTTAATACTGGCTTTGCAAATCGTTTTCTTTAAGAAATTATACTTGAAAAAAACCCATATAATCGCCCCACAAAATGAACTGTAGCCCCATTTACACACTACTGAATCACATTCCTCCACCTATCCTTTCCTATAAACTGGCTCAAATTATTAGTATAAAAGAAAAGAATTAAAAAATCTCTTCTTATAATAAATACATGCATTGCTATACCAAAAAAAAAAAAAAAAAAAAAAAAAAGGCATTTGGAGCAATGGAGACCATGCTGAATTCCTTTAAGGCCCCTGTCTGAATTTTCTTGGCTCTATAAGATGATTTCTTCCAAGGTCTGGGCACTGGCTCAGAACTCATCCACCCTTCTGAATAATGCATGACACAAGGCTCTTCCAAGCAACAGTGAGCTTTGGATGGAATGCTCAGTTAAGGCAGGAGAATCTGACCCTCACCAAATCCAAAGCTTGGGATTTATCCCAAGAGACAGGATCAAATGAGGATGATCATCCAAGCAGCATAGCTGGGCAGTTCTCAGTCAGATGCATAGCTACCCAAGAGTTCTTAGCCATAAAACCATCCATCTAAGGAGAATAGCTGCTGTGGTGTAGAGAAGAGAGAGGGCTTCCCACAGGAATCTAAGGCCCCAAATGCATTAGGGAAACCAATTGTTTCAGAGTGGTCTTTAAACAAGCAGTATAGGTTGAGGCAAATTAAAGAGACCTCCAATAGTGCCCCCTCAAGATAACAGTAAGGACTGGGGTCTTTCATTCTGATCCTACCAGCAACAGAGTAGCAGGGGATGAACAGGAGGTAGAGTTCATGGGCTAGCATCCTGACCCCACCCCTTAGTAGCTGTATGACTTTTTGCCTCAGTTTCCTCACCAGAAAAATGGAGCCAATAAAGTACCATCAAATTGCTGTGAAGATTAATTCAGATAATCCATGTGAGGTGCTCGAAGAGTGCTTAATATATGGTAAGCACTAGAGCATCTGGCTAGCTCAGTCAGTAGAGCATGTGACTTTTGATCTCATGGTCATGAGTTCAAGCCCCACATTGGGCAAAGAGCCTACTTAAAAAACAAACAAACAAACAAAAAACACACAGTAAGTATTGAGTAAACATTAGCTTAACTACCATCTTCATTACTACCACCACCATAAGACTCCTCCTAACACATGACTCACTTCTCTCCTGCTCTGCCCAAAATGAAACTAAGGTTCAAAGAGCTTAAGTGATTGGTTCCAGGTTCCACAGGTCAGTAAGAGCAGAGCCAGGACTGAAACCCATGTTTCCCATCTTATATTCTCTACTTCCTCACCTCACTTGAGAACTGACTAGAGACCCTCTGTGCAGCACAATCACAACTTGCTATAAGTGAGGCAAGGATTAAAGAAGGTGATGTAGGTAAACCTGGGACAACCTGCCTGTTATACTATGAGCACTCAATCCATGTCAGCTATTGCTATCATACAACTGATGTGCTACCAGGAAAATGACATGTAAGTTGACCACGTCCACCATATTGGAGACTCACTTGCAGAGCTAGCTATCTTAAGAAATCTGATATCCAACCCTTTGGTAAAAACATAGTTCCTTCTGATACTACTATTAAAATCACTGGCTTAAATTGGCTCGTGCATACATTGGAAGTCTCCTGTTATTGGTCATGGTTAAAATAATAGAACCATGCTTTCAAGCTACCATGAGCAAGGGACAGAGCAAAGACGTAATTTTAGAAAAGAAGTGCAATTTCAAAAACTTCTGGTCCCATAGCTAGAGACTGACCAGTATAGAAATGAAGCCTAATAGGAAAGGGAACCATGACCGACCTCTGTTCCTCTAAAGGCCCAGCTCTTCAAGAGAACTTATATATCACTCTGCCAAACCCAACTCGGTTTTTACCATTGCCATTCATATAGACACAGTGCTAGGCCCTTGGCGAGGGCCCATAGGCAGCCATGCTGGTGTGGTAACCCTACCATTTAGTAGAAACTTCCTGACCAATCAGATGGCATTAAGTCACTGGATTTATTTTTCCACCCAAGTAAGTGTCTATTCCAGAAACAAATCTGCCCCATGGCATCAATTTCCCTTTTTTGCTGAGTGGTCTAGAGGGAAAAAAAGAGAAGAAGAAGAAAGAAGAAAGAAAAAGAAAGAAATCTAAAAAAACAACAATGAAGCCATGACAATTAAACTGGCATATAATGAAAGCCACAAATACGTAATTACCATGTCCCACTTGGTACAAAACACTCCAGAGTTGCCAAAAACTGCCCACTCTGATAGCAGTTGCCCTTATGCAGGCCCTGGGCTCTGCAGCTGCATCTCAATGAGCCTAAGTGGGCTGCCTGGGATGGTTTCCCTGGTAACGGGGTTCTGGCTGAGAGGGACATTGATTACCCCGAGGAATGAGTTTCCACTTGGAGGGAGACTGGGTGAATGCAAAAGCAGAGAATTTTGAGGTTGAGGTAGGGTCCAAAGGGACAAGAAAGTCACTAGAGTTCTGGGAGGGGTCCCAAGTTTTCCCATTCTAGATGGAGGAAAGAAACCTGTAAATTTGTTGCCTTGAGGACTTTAAAGATGAGAGTTAGAGTTGAAATATCCTGTGCTCCTTATCAGAACTGAACTGGTTGTCGAGGGACAAAATTCTAGTCCCACATCTCTTATTAATTCACTGGGTGACCCTGGATAAATCAGGTAAAATCATGGGAATTAGAACTAAAAGATTTTTCTAAGTCTTAAAAGCTAAGACCCTCCGAGAAAAGAGAGGGTCAACTCCGACCATGAGAAAATGAGGGAGAATTTCTGTGTGAGCAACTGTCATGCTTTCATATTTTTAATTCTCCTCTCCTGTATCAAGTGTATTCTCTAGGACTCAGATTTTCCACCACCAATTTCCAAGTTTGCCTTTAGAAGAAAGGTCACCACCAGATTTGGCCAAGTTCCTCCACAAATGGAACAAATCTGAATGTTATACGGGGCTGAAGGTGTTCCGTTGTTGCCCCGTGCTGGGAGCACGTGGAGGCGGTAACCTTACCAACGGCTTTCCTGCTAGAATTGGGGGGTTCTCTGGATGCCTCACCCTGCCTCACTTATAATGCATTAATGAGTGATGAATAACAAATCCATGGGATCTCAGAGAAGGAAAAAGGGAAAAGCATTCCAGGCAGAGGGAACAGCATATGTACAACCCCTGTGGCTGGAGAAGTGGTTTCCTTTGCGGCCTGAAAAATGGCCAGTGTGATTAGAGACCTGAAAACAGGGGCAAGGATATTGAGAGTTTGGAGGTGGAGAGGATGGGGGTAGTAGGCAGTGAAGCCAGCAGAATCGTGCAAACCTTGTTATTGGTCGTGTCAGAGGGTTTATTTTTATCCTGAGTTTTGGAAGCTATTAGCAGGGGAGAAAGTAGAGGTAACATGACAAGATTCTATTGTGAAAACAGTAACTTAGCTCAGGACATGAGGAAACCAATTAGGAGATTATTGTCATGATCCAGGCAAGGATGACATTGACTTGATGAAAAATCTTCCAAAGGGGAAAAGAACTACTCCACGAGCAACCCCTCTTACTGCCTTCCCCGGTTCTGGGGAAAGTTTCCTGGTTCCTCTGCTTCCCCTTCATCACCGTCACCCCCTGGGACTTGTGTGTTAAGTGTTCCTGTCTCACCACAGACAGTGGATTCCCTCTGTTCTCTTAGATTGCACTGACATCTTACTCAATTAAAAGCCTGAAACTGTCCAGAGATTTTTCTAGGCCTTGTTCCCTCAGAAAGCACATAAACCTTGTTAATGGGTGTTGCATTATTATCACACAACAGCCACTTGCTGGAGGGAGGGAATGTTTAGTAAACGCTCATCTTGCAGGTAGGTTGGACCAACTGCAAAACAAAAACTCCTCCCTTCTTACTATCGATGCCAAAAAGTCATGTAAACCGCATTAGAAACAGGAAAACCGGGGCGCCTGGGTGGCTCAGTTGGTTAAGCGACTGCCTTCGGCTCAGGTCATGATCCCAGAGACCCGGGATTGAGTCCCACATCGGGCTTCCTGCTCGACAGGAAGCCTGCTTCTCCCTCTCTCACTCCCCCTGCTTGTGTTCCTCTCTGTCAAATGAATAAAATCTTAAAAAAAAAAAAAAAAAAAAGAAACAGGAAAACCTGATCCCAGAACCCTTCATGGGTCCCAAAGTATGGTATGGTAACTGCTGAGGGATACTTCCCTGAAAACTTGTCCCACTAATCACTTGAGACTGTACCTGTCTGGAGGAAGTTCTCAGGGCACTGTGGGGGAGGGGACAGAAAGAGGCACATAGGACGTCTGCAGCTCTCAAAGATGGGTGACTGGGGGAAAGACTTGGGGAAGACTCAGGAGAGGCAGGGGCAATAGTCGGGGGCAAATATCTACTCTGGGTTTCAGATGGACAGAGGTGGGAAAGGAAGTGTGGCAATCACACAGGCTTTGGTGTGATGAAGAGGCAGGAAGGGGCCATGCTCCCTGCCCTTGACTCTGGGTTCTCCTTTGACCACTAGAATCTGATAGATATGAAGCTGGACCATCCAGACTCCAGATGTGTTCAGAAGTTTCCCCTTTTGGAGATACAGACCTAACTAAGTTAGATGATTTTTCTTATTTCAAATGATGCTTCCCATTTCAGACAGCTTGTCCTTATAGGTAAAATGATTAGATGGCTTCTGCTGGAATAAGTCACAGGAAGCTTGAGTCCAAACAGTCACTAATAAGTTACTAGCAACCAAAAATCACGCCTGAATACTTCTCAAAAAAAAAGTGCTTTTGATAGAGGGTGGGGATCTTTCCATGCCGGTCACGACCCCTAGGAAGACTCAGAAACTCCCAGCCCAATCACATCCTCCTTCCAATGGCCCAAGTCCTTGACAGCTGTATGGAGAGAAGGAGGATGGGGGAGAAAAGGTGGGCCTTCACCCAGTCATACCGGCCCCCTTCAAGGAAAGAGTGGCTACTCTGGGGAGTTTTGGGCAGTGTAAACCAAGACAGTGTTTATAGTCACAAAGAGGATTGAGGAGGCCAAAATTTCTTCTCTCCCTGAGTTAGAGAAATATGGGGCCCAACTTCTATAGCTTCCCATGGCCTTCCCAGTGACAGCCAGTTGTCCAAGGACTGGCCCAGCCACCAGCGGTGTGTTCTCTGCCTCACATTTAGGTCTGAGATGCCACGGAGGCCTGTGATCTGGGAGACCTTCTCCAATTAAGTCCTCACATAAATGGAAATCTCTCTTCTTTTGAGATAATTTCTGAGATGGTAAGACCAGGGATTTTCCTTCTGTACTCTGATTTTCACACAAAGCCTATTGACTGCAGATAGTAAATGCCCCCCAGGAGCCAGCCAGGAGACCAGGCTTCCCCACAACACGTCCTGATAATCTTAGACTTCGCTGGAGCTCTCTAGAATCCCTAGGAAATGATAAGAGATGCACTGGATGGAGGTGGGGGTGGATGGGTTAAAGTGGCAGGCTTTTAAAACAGTTTGCTGTCTGCTCAGGGGTAAATACATAGACTCATGGGCAGAAAAGAAAGAGACTAGGATTTGTAAGGAATCTGAGTACATAATGAAGGAAACACCAGAAGTCTGCGGGATTACTCAATAAATGTTGTGGGGTAATTAGCTTTTAAAGGAAAAAAGTCCCTATGTCTTATATCACATGCAAAAAATATATATCTTTCTTTCCTTATTTTTCTTTCTTTTTTTAAGATTTTATTTTTAAGCAAGCTCCATGCCCAACATAGGGCTGGAACTCACAACCCCGAGATCGAGTCATACACTCCACCAAGTAAACCAGCCAGGTGCCCCTACAAATATGTATTCTTGTTACATTAGAGACCTAATGGCAGAAGCGCAATTTTAAAGACTATTAGAAGGAAATATAAGGTAATGCCTGGCAACTTTATGACTCTGAAACAGGGAAATATTTTTCAGACAAGACATAAAAAAATACCCATGGAGATCCAAATTAATTTGACAACATTTGACAAGTTTTAAAAATCTCTTTTTGGCAAAAGATGCCATAAACAAAGTTTCAAAACAGGAGATAAAATGTGAGAAGATATTATTTATAAATACACACATATGTGTATATATATGTATATACATATACACACATGTGTTAATATGATATATAGATATGTGCATGTATGAATGTGTATGTATACAGAGAAAGGACTGGCATCCAGAATATATAAGAACCTTAACAAATTGATTTAAAAAATTGCAACCGAAAAGATGAGCAAATAATATGGACAAGTAACCTAGAGAAAAAAAATCTTTAGGTCAGCACACATGTGAAACATTATTCAATATTCTCTGATAAGCAAAGAAATGCAAAGAAAAATCAGAGTAAAAAGACTTTATAATAGTAGCAAACATTGGAGAGAGGACATGGGAAAACAGAATGTCCACTGCTCTTGGGGGCTGACATTGGTACAATCCCATGGGAGCATCTCTGGCAATACATGCTAAGTTTGAAAATGTATATTCCTTAAAACCAGCCATTCCATTTCTAGTATCAACCTCGAATGACCCTCATCCATGTGCACAGGAGAAGTATGCAGAATGTTCATAGGAGCTGAAATGTCTACAAAAGCAAGTAACCGTACAACCTAAATGTTCACCAATTTGGGAATGGATAAATACATCAGTGTGAGAGAATGCTATACAACAGACAAAATGGATACACTAGAGCTAAATGTATCAACACTAAGTAAAAGGATTTGCAGAAAAGTATGGTAACCATTTCCATAAATACTACCATATTTGCTCCTCAATACTTAGTAGAAAAGTCTGGACTAAAAGGACACATACCAGATCTTTAACAATGTATGCCTCTGGCAGTGAAGTAGCAGATGAAGCTAAACAGGGAAACTTTATCCATAATTTAAATAACTTTTAGAATAAAAAAATAGATTTGGAGCAAATATGACAAAATATAAATATTTGTTCATGCTGGGTAATGGGAACACAGGTATTTATCACATTATTCTCCAGGTTTTTCTAGTTCCATTTGTTCACAACCAAGGAAAGAGAAGCAAATGATGTTCTTACATTAAATGCAAACACTCGTACCCTAAATACGCCTACATTCTGTTTCCTCCACCTCCCTGCCTTAAGCTCAGAATCTCATCTCCTCTCAAATACCCCATGTGCATTCTCCCTACTACCAATCTCTACCTTTACAGTGTTAGCAGGATGATATCCCTAAAATAGAATTTTTTTTTTATTATTAACATAAAATGTATTATTTGTTTCAGGGGTACAGGTCTGTGATTCATCAGTCTTACACAAGTCTCAGTGCTCAGCATAGCACATACCCTCCCCAACATCCATCACCCAGCCACCCCATCCCTGCTACCCCGCTTTCCTCCAGCAACCCTCAGTTTGTTTCCTGAGATTAAGAGTCTCTTATGGGGTGTCTCCTCTCTGGTTTTGTCTTATTTCCATGAAATATCAATCTTTAAAAATTGTAAAATGAAATGCAAAGCTAATTCTCTTAGTAGAGGCTCTTTACCTTCAGAATAAAATCCTACCTCCCTTGCATGGTAGACCAAGTCCTCCATAACCCATGGAGGGGTTCTTCATTCTTTGGCTCTAAATGACACAGTCCCTGCCCCTCACCACACACACACACACTCTATGCCCTGGCCATACAGCTGTCCCCGAGCCACAACCCCTGGACCCCTTTGTGGGGCACTCTTCCCCACTGATCTCTGGTTAATGATGGCTTGCCCTTCAACATGGGGTGCAGGCATCACATCTTGCCTGCATTTGGGACACCCTCCCCAGCCCCCCAGAGGGCCGCTTCAAACCATTTCTGCAGTTCGGACACCACACTCTCACTACTTCTCCCCGAGGGGACTGAAATCTTCCAGTCTGCAGGAACCCCATCAGTCTGCAGGAACCCCATCAGTCTGCAGGAACCCTATCTCATAAAGCTTTTTCTCTTGTGCCATAGTTAGTGCTCAGGAAATTTTGCAGATTAATAAATGAAAATACACATTCATATATGACATGCCCACTTAGTACAAAGTAACTCCCTAAGACTTGCTTTATTCATTCATCCATTCATTGGACAATGACTTGGAATAACATGAAGAATACTAGCCTCCATTGCTGAGTATTTATAATGCACGTGTTAGGCCTTGAGGGGGAACATGAAGGAGAGGACACAAGCCTTGTCTTCAAGGAGTTTCCAGTCCTTCTGGAGAGGAAATACTAAGATAAGAAGTGACCTGAAGCCTATAACTAGATAGTGTGTAACTGAAACCTAAAATGAGTAACGTCCAATCCCAGATTTCCCTTAAGGCACTTAGATATCGAGCTGTTTAAAAATGAACAAGAAGTGGAAATTGAAAAAGAAACAGGGAGTGAGAAAGGAGGGAAAGGCTCTGAAAGTCCTGAAACTTATTCTAAAGTATCCAGCTTACTGCTCTGATGGGAGCAGAGGCTGAAGCTGGAGTAGACCCAAAGCAGGTTAGGGGCCTGTGGATGCCTGCTTGTCAAAATGCCCCATATCCCCAGGATTAATAATGTAGGGAGAAAAGGGGCTGGCACTGGCTGGAAACTTGGCCAGACAGCCCAGGTCCTTCCCCTGCACCAGGGTTCTGCTGTTCAAATCAATATTCGTTACCAGGCAGAATGAGCTCGTTTCACGCATGTTCTAATTAGACAATGGAGATTATTACAAAACACCTGCAATGTTTGTAATCGTTTAAAATAATGAGAATCAATATTAGCTTCCAAAGGCACCATATGGTAAATGCTCATTCCAGGCATGTGGTCCCTGATAGGCTCTCAATGCTTCACAACTGATCATTAACGTTTTTTAATTTGCAAAAAGTTGCTCTCGGTTAATGAATTGGCTGCCTGTGTGCCCTATGCACAGTAACCGCCTCTAAGCGATCATCTAATTGCAACACGGCCTCAGTGCCCACTGGAGTACTGGGTCTGCCACAAAGGACATGCTCCAGAATCCACAACATGTACATGTCCCACCACCAACCAGGCACTTCTCGGGTGTCTGATCCACAAGTCTCTACAGTGATGGCTCTCAAGTCACACAGAGAGCTTGTCAAAGAAGAGAATGGAGGGTCCTATTACCCAGAGTTTTTGAGTCAGTAGGTTAAGGGGAGAGGCCTGAGATTCTGCATTCATAACGTGTTCCCAGATGATGCAGATGCTGTCAGTCTGGGTCCCCCACTTTGACAAGCACTACCCTAGAAAACGACACCCACCTCCCTACCCCAGGCTAACTGCCTACAGGAAAAGTGATGACTAAGGAAAGTAGTTTCTCCCATGTTCCCTGAGCAAACTTCTAGGCCACATCTAGTAAAATGGGCAGTAGGCTTCACAGAGCCTGTGTTGAGCTAGACACTGTGCTAGACATTTCCACATTCAGACCAAATAAGGTTTACAACTCCAGAGTCCATGTTTCATGCACGCCAGGGCACTGTCCAAATGACAGTGTGTGCCCCCCTCAGTCCTTGCCATCCCCTGGACTCCCTGACCACTACAGGAGATCAGGTGGGGAAGCTCCTTTTACAAGCACACAGATGAGGCAAACGCACAGAGACCAAGCCAGGATTCACTCTCCCCACTTTGCCCCTGGTCATGAAGCCTTCCCTCACCATGAACCGGGCACACAACCCCTTCCGTCGCTTTGCTTCCTCTAGCCCAGTGCTTCTCAACTTCTAATGTGTGCAGAAATCACCTGGGGAAATTTTTAAACTGCAACCTCCAAATGCATAGGTCTAGGACTGCCAAAAGGGAGCCTTTCTAACCTGGGTCTAGCTGCTGAGGAGCTCTGTACCAGCGTCAACACAGAGGACCGGGTGTGGGGGAAAGCACGAGCTTTGGAGCCAAAGGCATCTAGGCTCAAATCACTTCCAACATTTCTTCCTGATCATGTAACCTCTTAGAACCTCAGTCTCCTGATCTTTAAAATGGGAATAGACCCTATATGCAAGCCACCTACCTCCACAGTACCCTCTGGCCCCTTCCACAAAAAACACCTGCATCTATCCCACCTTCTGTTCTCTCCCTTCTGTCACTGTCTCTACCCAAGCTTATGAGACAGGGAGGTCTGATGTTTGTACCCATTTTAATGTTGAGGAAATCATGGGCTTCTGATGGACCAAGTCCACAGCCAGCCCATGGAATAGCTCTCTCCCCCGCCCCAGGGCTGAGGACTTGCCTTCCAGTTGAGGGGTGGAGAAAACATAGGACAGAATCAGCAGAGCTGGGCAGGAGTCCTAAAGAAGCCATTGATGCTGACTCCCTCACCTTTGGTTGTCCGGAAACAGAAATATTGGAGGTACAGGGAGCAGGGGCGAATTTCAGTAGTTTTACATGGTCTTAGCTCTGTTTGGAGCTCCATTCTCACCCAGGGAGTGTCTTAGTAAAGCACTCCTTAGGATAGCACACAGGACGTTAGCCCCAGGCGGTGTGCCTGGAGAAATGTATAATATCAAAAGAAGGAAAACAGATAACTCTGGGAAATAATAGGCAGGATTTATAGCAAAATATAGTTTGCTCAAGGGCAGGTAAATTCACTAGGCTCCCTGAGCTTTTTCTTTTTCTTATACCTTTGATGTTTTAAAATACATAAGACTCTTGTGTTAAATCGTCCCCATAAAACATCGCCTGCAACAGAAGCTGCAGCCCGGGATCCTCCCAGCGTCGGCATTTGTCACTGAGCTTGTAATTCACAGCAATTCATAAACTTTTTCAAAATGCTGTGAACGTAACTTCAGGGGGTTAATAAAACAGCTTTCTACTCCTCTACTTCTTTCCATTGATAACTTATTCAAATTGTAATTGCCCGTAATGTGCTCCTTCTATCACATACTGCTCACGCCTCGTGCACTCTCCCACCCCCATCCATCACCCTGGACTGTCAGCCAAGCCCTCCTTCCTGCCTTGCACACAAAAATGGGACTAATTTTCTTCTCACAGCTAGAGGACAAGCCCTTGCCCACACACCACCTTCTCCCAGTCCCTCCCACGGGTGTCCTAGATGGACGACCCCGCTGCCCCCTGCCCACTCAGCGGCAAGTGTGTCTCAGGGTTATCTGTGACCCCACCACCTGCCCCGTGACACATGGGTTTACGGACCTAGGTGGTCTGGGCAGTTATCTGGGTACATGCAGTCGGTGCCGTCATGGTGAGGCTCTTCCGGGGGCGGTGGGATATTGGATGGATCATCAATTTAAAGGTCAGGAGACATTGTCTCATCCCTACTGTGTTGTGAACTCCCTGTGTGAGTGTGGGTAAACCACTTAACCTCTCTGAGCCTGTTTCCTCACCTAGAAAATGGAAATACACACCCTCCCAGTTCCCTGGGACTGACTGCTACAGCAAGTGATGAGATTTTTTTCTGAGGCAGATTTGGACTCCCACAGAGTCAGGCATTTCCCTTCGATTACTCCCCGGGGAAGAGAGCAAGTTATGATGTGAGAGAAAATGAGACCAAGTGGGGAGGGAGGTCATCATAGTGGGACCCATCTTCAATGAAGAAATTTAAAAAAAATTAAAAAAAAAATAAAAAAACCCCACAAGAATTAGTCCAACTGTCTGGTGTTGGGCAGATGGGCATCTGATTCTGATGACCCCAAGGTGGCAACAGCAGAGGTCAAGACTGTGGCGGGGACCAACCTGTGACCCTGGGACCTTGCAGGTGCGGAGGCGGAAGCGCATCAGATGAGGCCCCTTTTCCCCACCATCCCTGCCTCAGATGTCAGTGTGCATCAGCAGCTTCAGGGCCTTGTTACTGAGCCAGCACTAACGCCCTCCCCTCTCCGGAGCAGCCACCTCCTACGCTCAGACTTGTGGACCGATGGAGTCACAGCCTTTAGAGGTCTTCCCGAACAAAAACACCCACCTTCTCAGACGTTCTGGTGTGACATAACCCATCCCAGGCCCTGCAGAGTTATAGAATCGGCATGCCACCCAGGGCCTGTCCCCAGGCATCTACATGATGGCTCAGAAAGCAGCATCTTTGCTCCCCACAATTCTTTCCCGTTACAGCCTCTCCCCTCCTCCAGTCTTGTTAAAATTCCCTGCAACAAGTGGCAGCAGTAGGTTTGCCCAGCAGGTGCTGGAATGTAACTGAAAAAAGGGAAGGGAAATCTCAGAGATTGCTAAGAGACCTCCTAGGTCCCCCATCATCTTGTAATGGTTTCCTCTTATAAACACGTGGGAGAAACCTCCTGGTATCCTGCACCCACTGAGGCTGAGAAGTGGCAATAAAATGGAGGGGAGGAACAGAGAAGAGAAGTCTCTAGATCCCACAGCTAAGTCTCTGGCCTTTTTGCCTGAGCCTCTGGGAGCCCCTGGTCCCTTAGGAAGAGGCAGGTATAGGAAAATGCTCTTTTCTGCAGCTGTTACCACTTAACCACAAAGCATTTATTTCATCTTCTTAGCAAGTACAAAGTGTATCCAATCCCACCGACTGCTTTCTTAAAAACTTAAGACTTAGCTTTCTCTGGTAGGACTTCCTCCCGAACAAGATTGCCTTCCTTCTGTGATTCACATTAGCAGGGAATCTGTTATTAGCTTGATATTTTATCTCCGACACCGTGAGAAATATTGCTGCCATAAACCCGGGTGCCCTTAGTAAAAGCTGAACTACTTGGCAAAAGCTAATAAAGTGAGGCACAATGAAAGCAATTGGCTATGAATACCTAAGCAGCAAACATGACAGCTGCCCCCCAGGCTGGGCCACGGGCACGGGCAGGCGCACCCACCTTCCCATGGCACCCTCCCTAGGGGCTGCCACAATTGTCTTTTCTCGTGACTAACTTGAGCCATTCCCTCCCAGCCCAATGCCCTACAGCCCAAGGGTCTCACTTGTTTATTCCTGAGAACTGGTGGCTCCGGGCTTTCTAAACCATGCCAAAGTGTGTGCAGAGGCTGTCATGCTTCGGAAAGCACAGGAAACGCCTAGGGAGCTTGCAAAGGAGTCAGTTTCCCAGCCAAGAGCCCCTCCAGAGATTCTGAGATCATGGCGGGCTGTGGGACACTGCGTTTATCACAAGCACCCCCGGAGGTCCAAGAGGACCAGGCTTCAGTGACCACTTATTAGCAGAGAGGCAGTAGGCACCTGTGGTCCTTGTACCACCGCTCAGGCAAGAGTGGACATCAGAACAGAGCAATGACTCAGCCCCCATTTCAGGAGATGTGCTTATCCAAGGGCCCCAACACCTCCGATAAAAGCAGCCACATGGGAGAGGTAGCTGAAGGCAGGTGCCACCCTGGCTTCTGGGTCTATACTTCGTGCGCAGGAGGGAGGGAGGATGCTTGCTCCGTTACATTAATGAGCATGCGCTGACAGTGGGTGGACTAGCCCAGAGGAATTCTAATAAAGTCAGCATCTCTTCCTCTGGCTGGGTTACCTATCTAAGGAGCATTGCCATGGGAGAGTCTCTTACACGGTAGCTGGAGGTAAATGCTGATTGGTATACTTGGCACTCTTTGCTTGAGGGACTCCACTGTGCCCAGAGGCAGGCATGTTGGGTGGAGTTCCCAGGATAATCCTGACCCGCCAGCTGTGGGTTGTGAATAACAAAAAGTACAAAACCACAAGGGGGACAAGCCGTGAACTACAAAGCCTGTGTCTTCTTCACCAAGTGCTGAGTGCTGAAAAGGGATACAGGTGGGAACTGGCATAATGGATAGCCTGCTTGGAGCCAAGAAAGATAGTGTAATGCTATGGTTCTTAGCCCTAGCCAGAGAGTGGAATCATCTGAGGAATTAAAAAAAAAAAAAAATAGTAACCAGAGACCCTAGAGCCCCCCAGTCCGGGATGTGGGATGGGGCACTGGTATTTTCTCAGGGTTCCTCAGATGCTTCCTCAGAGGCAGCTCGGGTCAAGCATCAGTCCTCATAGAAGTCCCAGTGAGTGTAAAGCTGTATGCTCAGTCTTCACTGAAATTCAACCTCCTGGGCAGTTTCGTTCGTAATATACTGATGCCGGGGTCCAATGCCCAGAGATTTGGAATAATTGCCCTGGGGACTTTGAAGACCTCCCCCGGTGGTTGCAATGTACAGCTAAGGTGACAAATGGCTAGCTGAAGATATTCCATGCTGACAGGTGACTGTCCTTTGTCTTTAATTTTAACCAGTGATCTAGTGGGAAGCACTAGATTTTGAATCAAGAGACTGAGATTAATCCTTAATTTTGTCACAGACTTGCTGTGGCAATGCAAGCAAATCATTAACACCTAGACCTCAGCTTCCCTCTGGTTCTACCTCACAGAGTTGGTATAAGAGTTAAATGAAATCATCTGAAGCTACTCTGAATAGAGTAACCTGCTCTAAAAACATTGCTATCCCCTTTCTCAGCCCAAAATCAGTTTCTACAGAGTTTACATCTCAGCAGGAAGGCAGAGCATGTGCTAAAAGGAAGGGGGTCCCACGAGCAGATGACAACAATGAAGCTTTGATGTTTAAGAGGCATTTTTCTACCTTCCTTTAGTTTGACCTCACCCCAGACAGGACTGTGAAATGATGGTATCCTGTATGAGAGGAGAGGAAACAAAGGCTCAGAAAGTTCGTAGGGTTGATGAGCACATCACCCAGACAGCAGAAGCAACATTCAATGTGGTTCTACCAATTTGAAACCCAAGTTCTTTTCATTATACCAGTGGTCTTCACATCATTCTGTGCAGTGCTGGCCCCACCCCGAGTTTCTGATACACTAGGTCTAGAGGGGGGCTCTAGGAATTTGCATTTCTAACAGTTTCTATGTGGTGCTGCTGGTCCAGTGGCCACCCTTTGAGAAACAAACTTCCATTGGTGGTAGGGAATAGCCCTGCAGAATGAGACCACTATGGCTGTGGGAAAAAAGTGGGAGAGGAGGAAAATGGGGAAGAAAGTGGATAATCTAAGTGTTGTTAACTGCCTTTTTAAAATGCACATAAGGAAACAGGCTCAGTGAAGCAAAATATCCTATCAAAGACTCAAGTGTCCCACTCTACTGGGAGAGGGGACAAAGAGAGGGCCCTAGAAGATGGAAAGAATAGCAGGAAAGACTTCAGTTCCATGAACTCATGAATAATTAGGGTCTAAAGGGTTTGAACCCCAATACATTAGCCATGTGAATTTTGACAAGTCAGTAAAATTCTCTAAACCACAATTATCTGTAAAATTGAGAAAAATCATAGTACCTGGCTCACAAGGATTGTTGGGAAAGCATTTAATTAGGTAATGAATATGAAACACATAATTTACTCAAAGCCATTTATATGAAGCCATTTATAGTCATTATTATTACTATCAGCATTCAAACCACTGTCACCTTCAGTGAGTGTGAGTACATAATTGTGCAGAGTGCCATGAAATGAGGCCCTAAGAAGCATTCCCCAACCTGTACAGAAGTCAGGAGTCTATGTCTGTGTCACTTGCCCCATTACCTTTTATCTCAAGTTCAAGTAAAACAAAATGAGTATCCCTTTGAGGTTCTTCTAACTGCCTTTCAGCTCAGTGGAGATATATTTATTGTTATCAAATCAGTATTGTGGGAATGGGTCATCTAAGAGCTCATTATCTCCCTCCTTTTCTCCATCCTGGTTTGTCCAGAACCACCCAGAAATTCCCACATCCCAGGAAATCTCTCTGACTCAGGCAAAAAGGACAGTTGATGGAGCAACCTCTTTCTCACGCACCTGAGTACCCAAGAGTAAGATGAATATTTAATGATTGACATGGGCAAGCATACTTTAAAGATGGAAAGCAAGGTAAGGATCCGCTGTCCTGTCGTAGACCAAAGTATAAGCCAACCGTAGCCTCAACTCTCCTGTTCCAGGGCTCTCTTCTATTCTCTGTCAAGAGGGACCCTAAATGCATTTATCCTAAGATGTAAAGGCTAGTTATAAGCATAAGAGGATTCCTAGTTTAGGGAATTTGCATTTCAAGACAGAGCCAAATACTAGCCGAAGAGATGAGGTAATTATGAGTAAAGTGAGATTTGTACTTGAGAGTATTGTGGTATTGTGGGCAATTCTGAACCCCTGAAATCACAGACTTCTACTACAAGTGACACAAGTCTTCCATTCCTTGCACCAGGGATTCTCATTAGAGAAAGAAACACATCAGAATTGTCAAGCCCAGGGGTCAGCACACTATAGCCTATGGTAAACCAAATCCTGCCCACCATTTATTTTTGTAAAAATGTGTTTGGAATGCAGTGATGCTCTTTGCTTAAAAATTTCTATGGCTGCTTCCCTGATCCAATACCACAGCTGAGTAGTTGCAACAGAGACTTATGATCTGCAAAGCCAGAAATATTTTACCTCTGGCCCTTTACAAGCTTCTTGCTACTGAAAGTGTGGTCCACAAACCATGGCATGCATCACCGGGAGCTTGTTAGAAAGGTAGAATCTTGGGTCCTACCCCAAAACTTCGAAATCAGAATCTGCATTTTTAACAAATGTCCAGGTAATTTATGTGCATATTAAGAGTCGGAGAAGCAAACCTAGGGAGCTTTTCCAAAATATTTATGCCTTGGACTACAGATTGTGAATAATTCACTACCATGGCCCCTATTCATGCCCCCATGAGAATGTCTCAAAGATATTCTTAGAGAGTCACTATTAACACAGACAGAGTTGTGAGACAAAATATAAACCATCCAGTTAAAAATTTGAATCTCTAAAAAGCAGCAGATGCTTTTTTTAGTATCAGTATGTATCAAATATTCCATGGGATATACTTATAATTAAAAAAAACTCATCTGAAATTCAAATTTAAATTTAAAACACAGGACATCTTGTATTATTTTAGGACATCCTGTATTTTCATGTGCTAAATATTGCAACCCATAAATTATGAAATTTGATACTTTGCTAGAATAGCTCACAGGACTCAGAAAAACACTCTAATTACTATTATTGGTTTATTATAAAGGCTACAACTCAGGAACAGCCAAATGCATGATATGCGTAGGGCAAGGTATAAAAGATGCACCACCCTCCCAGCACCTCAATGCGCTCATTGAGCTCTTGGAGCTGTTAGAACATGTCTTTTAGAGTTTTCATGGAGGTCCCATTATAGAGACATAACAAATTAAATCACTGGTCATCGGTGATTAACTCCGTCTCATCCCTATTCCCCTTCCTGGGAAGGCTGAGGGGTAAGCTAAAAGATCCACCCCTCTAATCACTGGTTGGTTCCCCCACTGAAGCTATCTAGGAGCCCATTAAAATTCATCTCATTAGCATAAACTCAGGCATTTGAAAGGAGCCTATTATGTCATTCAGGAAATTCCAAGGGTTTTAGAACTCTAGGTACCAAAAACTGGAGATGAAAACCAAGTATATATTTCTTACTGTGATCTCTTATATCATGATATCACACTTCCTATGGCAATTTTCCTGCCAACGTAACTGCCAATAATATGTCTCATCCCTATGTGTACCTGCCACTTCTCCCATCAACAGATAGCCTATTTCCCTCCTTCTGAATTGGGGGTGCCTTGAGACTTGCTCTGACGGGTAAGAAGGGGCAAAAGTGATGCTATGCCAGTTACAGGCTTAGCCCTTAAGAAGCCTGACAATTTCTAATTCCATGCTCTTGGAACCCAACCACCATGCTACAAGGAAGTCCAGGCCATCCTGCTGGAGAGAGAGCCCACATACAGAGGCCCTGGAAGAAAAGAGGCCATATGGTGGAGAACAGAGGCCCTAGGGATGTGAGAGTTATATTCTTGATCTTCTATTTCAACCTATTTGGAAGTTGAAGGCAGCTGTACAAATGACCCCAGCAACAGTACTTGGGGCAGAAAACTTCTCGGTCAACTGATAGAATGACAAAAAATAACAAATTGTTGTCATAAGTGATCTTTTTGTTACACAGCAGTAAATAACAGATACACTTCCACTGTCCTGTATTACGCACTTGACTTCACTCCCTAGGGTCCCTTCCTCTAAGGTTATATTGGATAAAGGAAATAGGCATCCTCAAACCTAAAGACGTAAGAAGCACTGGGCAGGGCCTCTTGGGACAGATGGCTCCTCTTTACTCACCACCCTAGGATGCAATTCTGTTGTCTGTCAGTTGGTGGCTGGTTTCCCAGCTCCCGCTTGGACTTGTTGCTGCAAACCAAGCTTTTGATGAGCTCGTAATTCCAAGACATGCTTCCCTCCCAGGAACCAGTGCAAACCACTAGGTGAGAACAGCATTCCCGCCTGCGATCTCCTCACCCCCTCTGCCTCTCTGTGAATTCAAGCTGTTGGCAGAATTCATCCTGCTGTCTTCTCAGTTATTGAAGATTCTTGGTTAAAAGGACTCTAGAATCTCTTTTGGCACTCCCCCGTGGGGACACTTCTCCATCCCACTGCCCTCCTTCTACTTTTCCTTTCTTCAGAAACTCCAGCAAAACTGCCTTTCAACATCCTCATCAAGCAAGTCTCTGGCAGTAATGTCTAGAGCCAATGTGGCTACAGAAAGAAATTTAATTTTATGTGACATCTCAGCATCCCAGGAACTCATCCAAAGGACCCACACTGTGCAGGGCACGGATCAGCTAGGTGCTCCTCTCTGCCAGCAATTTAAAAGAAGCGACCCCTTCTTGACTCCGACGCAACCAGCTGCCCCATTTGTCCAGCCTACCCTACAGCTATTTTTTTTCTCCTCACATACATGGCTGGAAAAATCCTATGTCTAAGAAAGAGTGATCCAGGGTCTGCTGAAATCCCATTCGACTCACATTCTCAGACACAGGCCGTGTCATACGTGCACCTCCTCTCCAGTGTCCTGAGTCCCTTGCCTTGTTACCCCTGACTGGGTCTGCTCGTTACAGCACTGTGGAAAGGGGCAAAGACCGGCTTCAGGATAGCATGGACCTAAATTTGTATCCCATCAGCTGACTAGCTTTGAGACTCTGGGAAAGATTCTGAATTTCTCTCAGTCTCGGTTTCTTCATCTGATAGAACAAGAAAACAATATCTGCTTCTATGTGACAATATTTTTTTGGGGGGGGAGAGGGGCAGGGGAGAGGGAGAGAGAAATGCAGGGCTCTATCTCATGATCTCGAGATTACAACCTGAGCCGAAATCAAGAGTCAGATGCTTAAAAGACTGAGCCACTCAGGCACACCCCATAAAGACCAGGTACCCCAATGTTCATTGCAGCAATGGCCACAATCACCAAACTGTGCAAAGAGCCAAGTTGCCCTTCAGTGGACAAATGGATAAAGAAGATATGGTCCATACATACAATGGAATATTATGCCTCTGTCAGAAAGGATGAATACCCAACTTTTGTAGCAACATGGATGGGATTAGAGGAGATTATACTGAGTGAAATAAACCGAGCAAAGCAAGTCAAGTATCATATGGTTTCACTTACTTGTGGAGCATAAGGAGTAACATGGAGGACAATAGGAGAAGGAAAGGAAATGGGAACTGGGGTGCATCAGGGAGGGAGATGAAGCTTGAGAGACTGTAAACTCTGAGAAACAAACAGAGGGACTTGGAGGGAGGAGGGTGGGGGGATGGGTGAGCCTGGTGGTGGGTACTGAGGACACGGAATACATGGAGCACTAGGTACGGGACATAAACAATGAAACTTGGAACACTGAAAAAATAAAATAATCATAAAAAAGAAATGAAAATGATAAATTAATTAATTAATTAATTAATGCCAGATACAGTGCCTAGCATGTGGAAAAGATTCAAAAATAGTATTTCTCACTATCCTTCAACTCCTACAACTGGGGTATGAAAACTCAGTGGGGCCAAAGACTCACAGACAATTAGTCTATTTGCCCGGCCAGGTGTCCTTGTCAAATGAGAAAAGTAACTCATGGCCATAATCTTGCCTTTTCTTCAAGTGGCAGTGTGTCCAACACAAAAAGTGAAGAATTCAGACAGGAGCTCTAAGTCTGTGTCAGCCTAACTTCTTCCACTGCCTTGCATGTATCACTCCACCTCTCAAAAATGGAACTTCCTCATCTCTAAAATAAGAGAAATAAAATCACCGCGAAGGCCCCTTTAAGTGTTCAATTTTGAATTCAGGGATTTTAACCAGAGACTGGATTCTTTTCCTATTTCTTTGTAAATTGAATTCATCCCAAGTGGATTAGTCCTTGCACTTTCTCTTAGTTATTCTACCCATTTTTGGAGTTCCATCAAGTTCCATACCACCCTGTGTCCTGTAAGTCTGTCATTTCCACTCCTGAGCTGCTCATCAGGTGGCCCTGGGTGTGCAGCAATTACCAGGCCCATTGAGAAGGAAGGTCCTTCTGTCCCCACCTGCAAAGAGAGGCCCCAGGAGTTCTAGGCCCCCAAGGACTTTGAGGCAGCTCCAGCAAATATGATGGAATGATGGAATGTTCTATAAGTCTACACTGTTTCCCCCTAGCTGCATGTGGCTTTAAGTACTTGAAATGTGACTAGTGAGACAGGATCTAAAATTTAAATATGCTTTCATTTTAATTTATTAAAATACAAATAGCCACATGTGGCTAGTGGCCACTGCATTGGATGGTGCAGCTTTAAGGGAAATGTTACAGAGAAGTATCTTAAAGGGCAGAGCTGGTAGGTGTCACAAACATGTCTATAGACAACATTTACTCTGCTGGGAATGATTTATTCTTTGGGGCCAGAAGGTCTGGCTCACTCTTAGCTATAACATAATTGCCAAGGAGGGGAGAGAAATATACAATATATACCCCCGGTCTCCATCCTTCCCCTAGGTATCACCTCCTGACTGGATACTCTGAAGTCACCAAGCTCTACGAAAACTAAATTGGCTCAGAAATGACCCTCAGGAAGGTAAACTTTGACTGTGAGCCCATCTTCCTACAGACTTCATTGCCCGCAAACATTCCTTCTTCATCTATTCAATTCCCAACGCTCTGAACAAAGAACGTTAAAAAATAAAGACCTCAACCTCCTGGGAAAATAATATCAATACTACACACCATGGCCTTTGCAGGGCTCCAGGAGTGTAGACTAGATTAGGACGCTTGAGAGAGAAAAAATGTATTTAGATCTTAAGCCCTTAGAAAAAGCTCCAGTTGTACTAAGACACAGGTCGGACAGCCTTTACACCTCAGGGTGGGCGCTGTGCATGGTCAGGGAGCCACCCATCAATTAAAGACTGTTTGGCTCCCTCCCAATGATGGAAGCAGGAAACTATCCCCAAACCCAGGTCAGCATTTACTTTATCATCCCCAGAGCTGTTTGCCTTCACTCTATCCCTGTTCTTTCCATTACCTTCCCTCTCTCATAACCCCTGCTGCCTCCTTCACCAATTATAATCACAACCCAACAAGATCCATAACTAGGATAAGTTACCAGCGCTTTGTTCCAGGACACCAGGATTTAGATGTCGAAATGAGTGGTATCCCTGAGCTGAAGGTCAAAGACAGAGGTCATGTACCTCTCTCTCTGTGCAATGAGGGGACCCTCCATCTCCCTATTTCGTTTGGTTCTTTGCTCTCTACTCCCTAGTATGCCCATTGCTGTGAAAGTATATTTGATACATAGCCCCAGAAGTGAAAATTACAGCAAACTACAACTTCACATCTCAAGATACCACTAAGGCAGACATCAAATGTACTTGAACAAAAATCAAGGCATAGCCTACATTCCAGAAAATTCTTAGAAATTATAAATTCTAGAAAATTGGTGTAGGTTCTGGGCTATAAACATATACCTGACCTAAACACCACTAAAATGTGCCCATGGAGAGATGGAGGCATGTAAAGTTAAGCACTTGGTTAAATTAAGGTTAAGGTTAAATGACTTGTCTTAACCCTAGCAGAAAGCCATTGAACCAATGTAATGCATTGTGTCTATCAGGATGCTGTCCCCTGGCCATCTCTCCAAAAAGTGCCTCTCAGGAAGGCAGATAAGAGGGAGACTTGGGGTGATCATATGTCAACATTTACTCTTCAAATGAGTTTCAATAGCCAGGAACTAGAAGGACACCCTGCCTGCTGTACTTCTAATTACTAAGAGTAACTTCAGATAAGTCATTCAACCTCTAGAGGCTCTTCCTTTTCTCCCCATTTATAAAATGTGGAGGGGAAGACCTCTGCAAGTGCCAAGCACACAGGTGTTAACTTGAAGCTTGGAATTGTCTTAAAGCTTCAGAGATGGGACTCCTTCTGGGACCATAAATATAGACCCAGAAGCCTCTAGAATAGAATCTTTAGATGAGCAGGATCTTGGTCTTACTCACCCCTGTTTACTCCGCATACCTAGAACAGTGCCTGAAACAAAACACGTGGTCAGTAAACACTTAACTAAATAAATGCATACGTTTTAAGTCTCCTTTTATCTTCTAAAATACCAGTTTGAACTCAGGCCTGGGAAAGCAGGCACAACTTAAAGTCAACTAAGGATCACATGAGAAGGGGCACTATTGGCAAAGGGATAATGAACACATTAAAGTTAATCAGACCTAGTCAAAGAAACTACTCCCAAACCTCACCCACAACTCCAAGTGAAAGCATGACAATTCCCTACTCTGTGGTCTCTAGAAACATCCACATTTATTTATATAAAATAAATAAATAAAAGCACCGTATTAAATGCAGATACCTGGCCCTTCACACCAAACCCTTAAATCCCTCTCTGGGAGAGGGGGCCCAGAAATCTGAATTTAACTTGCCTCCCCCGTGATTCTGAGGCACTCTGGATTTTGAAGACCATAGCTCCAAAGCATGTTCCCTTGAGTCTCCTTTGTGGAATCCCTCGTTCAAATGGAAAGTTAGAAGTCTTTTGTGAACCGAGGCAAAATCTTCAGAGTTGGGATTCTGGTTGCCTTAACAGTGCTCTCTAGACCCACACTCTTGCCCATTAGCCTCACCTGATTGCCTGCTCCTTCCCCACCAGTTCCCAGATTTACATTTCATGAAGCTGGAGACAGGGCTTTCAGTGGAGAGGGGCTTCAGTCTCTAAAATCATTTTTGTCACAATCCAGAGACCTCAGTAGACCCCCAGAGCCTCATGAAACACTTCCCCTTGATACTTAGCAAACTCAAGGGTGGAGGGTGGGGAGGGGAGGGGATTGAGCAGGTGGTGGGTGCCTTCTTTTTGGCTACTGTAAACTCTTTAATGCTCATGTTCTATTTTACTGATGAGTTGAGGCTTTTTCAACCAACAATATTAGTAATCAATAAGTAAAGTAACTAAATACCTACACTGTACAAAGCAGTAGAAGGAGAGAGTGATAGAAAGGAGCCTGAAGTAGCTTTAGGACAAGTTCTTACTCTCAAGGTCTCCGTGCTCTAGCCTGAGAAATAAGATATCAATATATGACTATATAACTAATGATTAAAAAAGACCTGAGGACTACAGACAAGAGGTAGAACTTGAGGCTTTCCTATTTAAGCCTAAAAGAGAGAAAAATATTTTTAAAATGCAACAGCATTTTTCCCTCCCAAAGGAGGGAATGTTACTGCTTGGCATTGTCCAATTATTTTTATCATTTCAAGTGTAGACTTGAGATCAGAGGAATGTTTTCTGAACCTGAAAAGGAATTTGGAGAAAGAAGTTGAGTTGTTTCAAATTAGGAACTCCATGGTGATGGCCCAGAAAACAAACATCTCAAGGTGAGAGTGTGGAAGAACACTTCCCTGGTTGAGTAAGGGTTCTCTGGGGGCCCGTGAGGGTGCCCACTGTCTCCTCCCTCCTTTCCTGTTCCTTTGTGGGGAGTGATTCTCTGGTTCAACCTCTCCGGCTTGCTCTAAGGATATAACTTCCGGGAAAATGCCCATTGCTTTGTCTGGCTCCAGCATGTGCTTCAACAAGCATCAGTAGAATCTGGAAGTCTTTAAAAAGGGATCTCTGGGCGCCTGGGTGGCTCAGTTGGTTGGGTGAGTGCCTTCGGCTCAGGTTGTGATCCCAGAGACCCAGGATCGAGTCCCACATGGGGCTCCCTGCTTGGTGGGAAGCCTGCTTCTCCCTCTCTCGCTCCCCCTGCTTGTATTCCCTTTCTGGCTGTGATTCTCTCTGTCAAATAAATAAAATCTTTAAAAAAAATAAAAAAATAAAAAGGGATCTCTTCTATAACAGGGACACTGGCTGTCCATCTCACTCCAACAGGGACAAAGAAATAGGACTCCCTAATTCCTATCTTTTCCCTTAGAGACCCTGAATTAGTAAACATTCCCTTTCTTCTTCAACCAGGCAGTGGTCTCTAAATTCTTTAAGCGCCCACCTTGTTCACTAGAAATTTTAAACACTTTTAAATAAATGTAAACTTATTTTATAAAGTACAACCACATAGTAAGTATATTACAACACACCACACAAACAGAAAAATTTAAAGACAAAATCAAAGATAAACACAGGTTCTGAGCACCTGGGTGGCTCAGAGGGTTAAGCCTCTGCCTTCGGCTCAGGTCATGATTTCAGGGTCCTGGGATCGAGTCCCACGTAGAGCTCTCTGCTCAGCAGGGAGCCTGCTTCCCCCTCTTTCTCTACTTGCCTCTCTGTCTCTTTGTGATCTCTCTCTCTGTGTCAAATAAATAAATAACATCTTTTAAGAAAAGATAAATACAAGTTCTAACATATTCTTCCTAACATCCTGGTGGATCATCTTGTATCCTCCTCAGGGAGCAATCCCTCCACTCCAAAGATACCTGAATCCAACCAGATATAAACTTCAGAGAGGCAGACAAAGCAGAAGTCAGCTATGACTACAAGCTACACCAAAATCTACTCCAGGAGACAGAGTTCTTTCAAAAGCAAGAAACTGTCACTAAAAAGAAATGATTCTGGAAAGTGTCCGGCTTTAATTGCCACCCGCATAATGATGATGCTCAAACTGATATCTCAAGCCTAAGTCTCTCCCCCAAACTTCAACCTCAAACCCAACCACCTCCTTGACATCTCCCTTTGGGTGTCAAATCCAAATGTGGGCATCTCAGACTTAACATGACTCAACTAGGCTCCAGCTCTTTACTGAGTTGCCTCCTCCTTCAGTCTCCCCATCACGGTGAAGGGCAACATCCTCCTTCCAGCTGCTCAGGACGAATGTTTTTGAGAGTCATTGTCCATCCCTCATCCGAACCAACAGCAAACCCTATTGGCTTTCCCTTCCTGATAAACTCAGAAAATGCCCACTCTCATTCTCACCACTGCTGCCATCGTGGCCAAGCCGCCCTCCTCTCTCACCTGGGAGCCTCCTAACAGGTCCCCTTGTTTTCCTCCTGGCACAGGAAGCCTATTTTCTCCTATGAAAATATAAGTGAGATTCTTTGCTCAAAACTTTCCACTCACCCTCTACACATTGAAAGCCAAAGTCCTCACAATAGCCTATGAGGTATGTCCCTCCTCTACCTCCTGATCTACCTCCTATATCTCTCCTTCTTGTTTACTCTGTTTCAGACATGTAGGCTTCCTGGCTATTCATAAACATGCCAGGGAGAATTTCACCCTTTCCAACTTATTCCTTCCACTGGCCCACTATCCATCCAACTCCTGATCTGGATGTTCACCTCTTTGTATCACTCAAACAACACAATATCACTGAGGTCTCTCTACCACCTTATATTAAAATGTTCTATTCCTCACTCACATTCCCAATCCACCTTTTACTGATGCTTCATGCCTCTCCTCCCCCTTAGAATGTAAGATCCACAATGAGCAGAAATGTTTTCATTGGTCTTATTCTATGACACATTCCTAATACCTAGAATGGTGCCTAGAACAATAGTAGGCACTCCCCACCATGCTTCCCAACAATGTGTTGCCACCCCCCCCCGTCCACAGAGAGCTGGATGACCAGCCTCCCTCCAGGAATGCAGAATTTACCAGATTCCAAGACCCTGCCAATCTAATGCCTAACAATCCAAGGGAAAATAGTCCTGCTTTAGGTTTGGATGTTCTCCAGCAAACAACTAGATTAGCACTTGCAAATTTATCCAGGGACCAAATCAAGAAGCACAATCTCTGGAAAGGCCCAGCACAGTAAACTTACTAATGAAGTCGTGCACAATCTCACTGGCACATAAGCCAATGGCATGGACACTGTAAGTTATTCTTACTTCTGAGTAAAACAATCCTGGAAGCCCTCCACTCCATGGCCAAGTTGGCTTTATAAGCAGGGAGATGAAGGCCACACTGAAGAAGGGTAAAAATATTCAGAAATGTATACCCTTTGTGATACCAGGATGGGACTGGCCCCAGATAAAACCAACTCTCATACCAGCAAGCCAGGAAACAAAGATTTCACCATTAGAGATTCATTCCTTTGAGTCACAATAAGTTTGCAATCCTCTAACATTGCCCCTAAATGGTTATAGGTATTATGCTTGGGTTACATAATACTTAAAGCCTTGGTCAGCCAGCTCCGTGGAAAGGGCAGTAGAACACAGCTCTGAGAAAATGTGGCAATGAACAGGAGCCTGAGGCAGACAGGTGAAGTGAAGAAGAAGGAAGAGATTGGAAGGGAAATTAATAAAGAAAAGCATTTATTGAGGGCCTACCTTGTGCCAGGTGTTCTCTACTGCTTTACATACACTAACTCCTTTACTTCTAAAACACAGTGGTGAGTTCCTCATTCTCAGCTCCTTTCTCGAAGAGGAAATCTAAGGCTCCGAGAGGTTGATTACTTACCTAGTCATACAGCTGGTAAGGCTGGAGCTAGGATTCTGATTTCAGGTCAGCTTAACTCCAAAGTTTAGTGTCATTTCCCAACATCAAACTACAGAGGTAACACTCAGCTGTTTCATGGTTTTCTTCTGATGCAGCCTGGCTGGCAGTAATTCAGGGGCCCTTGTTTTAAGGTAGCCTATAGTAAAGTGATGGCCGGGCAGCAGAGTGAAATTCTGGATCTCAAGATAACATTATTATTATGTGGCAGAATCAAGCACTCACGTTCAGGTACATCACACAGTAGGAGCTCATCATCAGCACACTCTCTAGTCTCCAGCCTGTCCATCATCACTCTTCAGGTGCCTTCCATTCTGTGGCAATTTCCCTGGAAGTGAACGGCACTTCCTCCTCTGTACACAAATCCTGGAACTCAGCACTACTTGTTCTAGGAAGTAGTTTGTACACAACTTTCTGGACTGCACTCAACTTTAATTGGTCCTTTCTGAGAATAAAGCTTCTCTAAGGGTGGTAAGCACTCTGCCTGCTTGGAGCTGCAATTGGGGGTACCCCCATGTAACCTGTTCTTTCTACCCCTAAGGTGCTTTGCATCTTGAGATCTGCGAACATACTCAAATTTTTTTTTCTTGTGTATCCTTCTTCCATCCCACTATACATCTTTTAAACACTATCAAGTTCAAACTTTCATTTTTTTTTAAATTTTACTTTATTTATTTTTTTGGAGAACAGTACTTTCAAAGATGGCACTCAGTAGCTGAATTGGAAAATAAGTAAGCATGATGGGGAGAGGAGACTGATCACCCAGGATGTTTAAATCACAAATCCAGTCAGAGGTTTCCAAACTTTAGTGAAGGTTTAAGATTTAATCATCCTCATTTCAAGTCTACAGTATCCATTCTCAAAGTCAACTTATACATTTTGGTGACCTTTCTCCAACTGGGCTTTATAAATCCTTGTGGTTATTCCTTGACATTATAGGCTCATGACAAGCCAAATACCCTGCATAAAATATTTGAGCCAGAGCACTGACTTGTTAGAATTTGCACGCTCAAACACAAAAGCAAACAGATGCTGGCTCCAATGTTTAAAATATATGAGAATATAAAACTGAGGAATTTCAGGAAATTTACCAATATGTTTTATTTAATAAGGGGAAATGGGTACATACTTAGTGAGGAAGAAAGAACTACTGGCAAATTTGTACACGTTATCATTCCATTTGCAAAGATATTAATCAGAATACTAACATCTATATTAAGTACATATTTAAAAATCGAATTGTGAAGATTCTAATAATTAGTTAATACAAAGACTTTAAGCCTTGACACTGGGTATCAGTCCATTAAAATGTAGCGGATCTTTGTTCCTGCAAAGAAGTGCAACAGATGTGACAAATTAAAACAAAACACAGGTATAGCCTCACTTAATGATGGTTTTACTCGTGCAGTATATCTTATTTAAGGCAAATAAATTATTCTGTAGAAAAGACAGAGATTTGAAAAGTAAAAACTTGAGTTTTAGACCATCCCTGAGACTAATGTAATATGAGAGAGGAAATTTTGTTCACCTAACATTGTCTGAGAGATTAAAATTTGTTTTGAGAAGGGATTGGAGAAGAGTTTACCAAGGCCACCAGAAATTGGGTGGATTAATTCTATGTAAACAAGAGGGAGAATCTCAGTGTTTGGGGGAAGGAAAGATCAGAGAAAGAGAACAAAAAGGAGAATGGAGGTGGGAATCTAGTCTAATTCTCATGAGGTGTGATACTAGGAATATCGCACAGGAGTGTCCCATAGTTGTGATGCTAGAAGTACAGAGACCAGCCTACTTTATAAAAAAATCAAATTCTGCAACCATTCATCAATACTGGACTTTCCATTGCATATGGCAGACAGCACATCAAGTGTAGCCCAAGGAGCATCAGTTGTTTTGATGCTCATAATAACAATAATAACCAACATATGCATATTCAGAGCAAAGCTGATGGAATCTTATGATCAGTGTTCCTTCTTGTGAGCTCTCTGCAAGCCTTATTCCCAAATTTTGCAATCCAAAATATTATGAGAAAAATGAGTCCCCTGTTGTCTTCCTTCCCTCCATTTTGCCAACCAAGAGGCATTAAAAACAGAGTAGATCAAAAACACTCATAGAATTCTAGGTGCCTAATCCAGCTTCCCTGAAGAACCTCAAGGATAGAAGTAGGTAAATCTTCTGTTTGGATTCTTCTTATTCATTCCACTGGCTCTCCCTTCTCCCCAACCCTGCTTGTTTTTGGCCTAATGCACAAAACTGTCGGTAGGATAAGAGTCATTTGGCGGTGACTGCAAGAAACAACTGTGCATTTTATAATAGTCCATTAGCGCAAAGCTCTTAATGAAAATGAAAGCCGTTAATGAAGCCAAAAGGCAGTGGAAGCCTCCATTCTGGAGAGGGCAATTAGACGGGAGCGGGAGGGAGAAAAATAAATACAAATCCCAAACAAGGTACTCTGTGATCAAGCAGGGCACATGATGTAATCATGACAAACTGGCCAATTTATTCCCTACTTTTTTAAAGAGATATATACAAACACTGAAAATCCATCATCCTGGAACCCACCCCCTCTGCCAGACTCCATGTTGCCAAATGAGTCAACCTCAAATTTTTGGATCCATTGATACATTCAATATATAAACAGCAAGTGGGATTTTAACTCCAAGAAGAGCTCCCTGTAGAGTGTCATGATTTAGAGCAAAGTGAGTCACGAAAGTGAACTTTGTAATTACTATATTATTTTTATAACTCCTCTGAATCAGAAGGTCTCTTATTTTAACATGCTGCAGACAAAGGCAAAGATTATAGGAGAATAGGACCCCAGTAAATATACCCTTCCCGAATAGGATATTTCCTGTGCAAAAACAAGTTTATTGAAGACTTTCTGGGACAAGCACAAACAGATCTCTGGCTTTCAATGCTGTGACCGGGGGCCATGTGGTGGAATCCTCTCCCCACCCCAAATGCCAGGTGACTTCCCCCTGCAGCTTAGGCTTGCAACTATAAGACAGTACCTTGCCTCATGGACATGTCCACTCCACCAACAGGCATCATCTCACGTGCAAGTAAACAAGTATGCTGTCTCAAATTCTTTCTCTTTTGACAAGAGAGAATCACACACTTCCTGCTGGTGGCACCTTCATGCCTGTGCTTACTTCTAATTACACTGGATTAAAATAATATACTGGAACACTCTTGCTATCAAGCCCCATCTCTGTATGCCTGGTATTTACGACACTGAAAGTTCAAACAATGCTTCAGAATGCACGCATCACCTCTATACTTAGCCCATTAATGTGATTGTGCGGAGTACAGCTATTTGTGGAATGAATGACTAGACAAACAAATGATCAAATATAGCTGGATAGCTGTCCCCACACTTGCATTGCATTAGTTTGTTTTTTTGTTTCTTTGTTTGTTTTTGCAATTTCCCACAGCCAAGCTTGTTTAATTTTTTTTTTATTTCTGCTACATGGAATAATGACGTAAATCAAATTCTATTGCATCAAATAGCTGAATATGATGCTGTAGCTAATGGTGATTGAAAGCCTTCTACCCCAGGGAACATGAATCAAATCAGAAAGACTCATGAGAACTCTTTTCTGAATTTCCTAGGAGCCCTCACCTACACATCCCGAGCAGTGACTTTGCAATGTGTGAGCTAGGCTAGGTTGAACTAGGTTTCCTAGAATTCCCTTGCTTGTATGTTTCCACTCAGGGTGCACTTCAAGGGAGATTTCCTGTGTGGAAGAAAAGCAGAAGCCATCCTGCAGCCTATACACCTGGTGCTAATCTGCCAATTCGCCTCACTGCTGTGAAGCAATGCAGGACCTGCAACAGGCCAAATCCTTAGAATGAATCTATATATTACATTATCTCCACTTCCTAGTTGTTCTGCTTCTTTGGTTCAACTCTGATTGATACACCCTGCTCCTTCTCTGCTATCATCACCTACCACTTTCCTCTCACTCATTTGGCTCCAAACTTACTGGCATCCTCAACATTCTCCAAGCACACCAACATATGCCCATTCTACAGATAAGATTTTGTAACTTGCCCAAGGCAACACAGCTAGTAAGTAAACCCATATTCTCCATAACTACACATACTGCCCATTTTCTCTGCCAGAACAAAGACAGGATGATAATCATCTTTGTGTGCCCCCCACATCTAGAAGAGATCATGACACAGTGTAAGTAGATGCTAAATAATTATTTGCTGAATTCAATGTGTAGCTTTAAAGCAATTTTATCTCCATCCACATTCCCTTTTGGGTGCCTTGCCTCATCCCACTCTCTCCTTTTGGGTGTCCCAGTTACAGTCTCTTGCCCTGCGTGCATACACGTGCACCTGCATGATGCATGGTCTTTTGTTCTTTTATTCCTTCTTATCAATTACTTCCTCTAGCTTGTCAATCATTTGGATGACGCCCTCACAGCACCCTTCAATCTGTCACCTCTCTGGTCCCTGAAGAATCCAAAAGTGAATATGTTATTCCAGCTAGAGTTCTGGAAAATAAGACCAGCTCTTCTTTTCAGTTCACTATTTCCATGGAGGAGCCTCACATTTACTGAGTCTGTGAAGTAGAGCCTTTCTAAGACTTACTATTCTCCTCTCAGCATGTATGTCAAGGCAGGAAGTAGCCAAGAAGAATCCTGAATGAAAAAAATAAAGTGGGCGCCTGGATGGCTCAGTGGGTTAAAGCCTCTGCCTTCGGCTCAGGTCATGATCTCAGGGCCCTGGGATCGAGGCCTGCATCGGGCTCTCTGCTCAGCAGGGAGCCTGCTTCCTCCTCTCTCTCTGCCTGCCTCTCTGTCTACTTATGATCTCTCTCTGTCAAATAAAAATTAAAAAAAAATAAATAAGAAAAAATAAAGCATCAAGAACAAGTCAATGTAGATATAAGGAATGGCCATAGGAACTCTTTGGCACCTCCACTGCAATACTTTATCAAATAACACAATTTTGATCGGCCCACTCCTGCTATGGACTGAATGTGGTAACCCCCAAATCATCCATTAAAGCCTTAACCCCTAGTGTGAGTGAATTTGAAGGTGGGGCCTTTGAGAGGTAATCAGATCGTGAGAGTAGAACCTTCATGGTGGGTTTCGTGACTTTTTTTTTTTAATTTTATTTATTTGACAGAGAAAAACACAGCTAGAGAAGGAACACAAGCAGAGGGATTGAGAAAGGGAGAAGCGGGCTTCCCACCGAGCAGGAAGCCCGATATGGAGCCTGATCCTAGGTCTCCAGGACCATGACCTGAGCCGAAAGTCGCTTAACCAACTGAGCCACCCAGGCGCCCCTCGTGACTGAGATATGATCACTCTCTCCACAATGTGATCACACAACAAGAAGGCAGCCATGTACAAATGAGGAAGCAAATACTCACCAGGAACTGAATGGACCTGCACCTTTATCTTGGACTTCCTAGCATCCAGACTGTGAGAAATACATTTCTGTCATTTAAGTCATCTAATCTATGGTATTTGATGATAGCAGCCCAAGCTGATCAAGATATTGCCCCATGAGAAATGTTGGCTGGCTTCCTATGGTTCCCATGAGCTCAAGAGAACTACTCAGTTCTTGCAGATGTATATTTTGACGCCCATGCAGCACTCCCACAGTCCTGATGATTCCATAGGTGGGCTGACCAACCATCCAGGTTTTTCCGGACTAAGGGGAGTTCCTGGGATGCAGGACTGTCAGTGCTAAGAGTGTTTGGCCAGTAGACTCACCTATGGGTGACACTGCACTGCTGGAGAGACGAGGTCTGTAGGATGTTGCATGCTAATAGATATGCTCCAAAGCTGACAACGTGAATAACACAAAGCTCAACTCATTTGGTATTTTCATAGAGATTCATAAACTTTTTGAGCTAGAGAGACCTCAGGTTTAGCCGTAGATGGTTGTAGATGTGAAAATAGGAGCAAAGAGGCAAAATGACTCCTATAACAGAGCAGAGCTTTGGGAAAGAATTTGGATCCCGATCTTCTGCTCTTTTCACTCTGTCAGTAGTTTTCAGATTGTGTTCTCTGAATGTGTCTTCCCTTACTTTAACCAGAAAGGACATTATATATTTTAAGTTGTATATTCCTTGTATATTCCACTACAGGTATAAACCATACACACAGGGCAATAATGATGCTGTTGCTGCTGAAATTAATAATGATGATAATAAGCAATATTTATCACTTACTATATACAGGCATAATGTCCACCCATTCCATTTATCTAATCCATATAAAACCCCTTGCATAAGTACTGTTATTTTCCCATTTTACAGATTAAATGAGGGAGTCAGGATACAAATGTCATGAGAGCTCCTCCTCTCAATTAAGTCAAGGACATTCTGAAAGTCAGAATAGTTCTGCCTCAAAGACTATCACATTAAAGAGGAAGGAAGGACTCAATTTGACAGGACCATGGATATTAAAATACCTACCATGCATCAGGTGTCTTCCTGCTGCTCAAAACATACCTCCTGGCAATTCTTCTACATTTAGTTCAAATAATGGAAGGATAAATCCTTGCATAGTCCAGGACCTCCCTCTCTCATTCTTGTTCTGATGCTACTGGACATAAGCATATTTTTAATATCTGCAGATTGTTCTCAAGGAAACTCCATTTGTCCTTGCCTACACCCTCCCCCATTGTTCTTGCCTGCACGGCTATGGCCTCCTAACCTTGACTGTCATCTTCTTCTGTACTTCTGTCCATGAGCCATCGCAGTGACACCTCCCAATTTAGTATCATGTATGAACGTCATTGCCAGGAGCTTAGTTGTTCTTTCCAGATCATTAAGTGATGATGGCTAAATTGGGTCTTCTCACCTGACCCCATCACACCCTGAGAGTCATGGCTATTTGTCATCACACCCTTCGCCCCCATCTCCCAGCCAGTTTTCACTCTGAGTGGCACGGTTTCCACCCAGGCCAATTTGAATTAATTTCTCAGGCAAGATTTCAGGCCATTTCTCCTTCCAGTGATTTTACTAAAAATCTAGATATATTACATCCACTGCAGAGTTCTCCCCTTCTGGAACTGTGATTTGCTCTTTTATACTGATCAAAATGTCCTGACATGATTTGTTCTTTTATAAATGCACTCTCTTTACTTTTCTCTGTTTCACTGTCATTGTAAATTTTCAACATTGCCTAATCTCTTAATTTGGTTTTGTTATTTATACTTGGGAATGAAGGTGGATTTAAAGGCAATGGCTGCCCGTTAATACGACTTCTTCCCTTGCGAAAACACAACTCTTCTTAGATTGCTGCATATTTTTTCTTTCCTCCCCATTTTCTGACAGCTATGTTGATGGATTATAACTAGGATCTACCTCCATATGAGTAGGTACCTTGGCTGTCCTATCCCACCCCCCACGCCCCGTATTATCCTAGCACCCACCCCAATGTCAGGCATGTAGTAGGTATTCAATGAATATTTGCATGGACCAGATACACTTTGCCATGTATGCAGTCCTTCCATATCCATTCTTTCGCCAGATCCTCATATGTATGTGGTGAGCGGGGAAGATGTCCTTACCCCCAAGGCACGGACGAGAAGACTGAGCTTCTGAGAGGTTGAAGGCAACAGGTTAGAGTGGTTAAGAGCTCAGGATTGGCAGAGAAGCCTGAGTTCCAACCCAGCTTCTGTTTCTCATAGTTACCATGAGGTAGTCTGCTAACATCCCTGAACCTGTTTTCTTGTCTGCAGTAGGAGAATAACAGTAGTACCTAATTCAGAGTGCTGCAGATGGAAGTAAGACCATGGCAATAAAGTACTCCATCTCTGGCACTTGATCTGCCAAAGTTACATTTCTAGCTGTAACTAGCTGTAACTGAAACTGTTCATAGTTGCTAAGTTCAGAGCGAGGACCACAACTCAGGTCTTCTGCTAGTTCCAATGCCCAAGCTGACACCCATGAGCCCTTGCACTGTAACCATGGCGATGGGGACTTTTTGCATGCGAGGACTGGTCTCCCATTTGCAGCTGCCACAGGCCAGGTGAGGGCCCGCCCTCCTTCGCAGGGCCTGAGAAACACTGTCCTGATGCGAGAACTTTTGCACAGACACTGCACTACGGCAGGGCCTGCAGGGTGACCACAGGCTCCTTCCAGTCTGGCCTCTTCACTCCTGCCCACAACAGACCTCCCCACCGATCCGTCCCTGCCACAGTGTGGCTTTCGGAGGACTCGGTGATGATGCCATTTATAGTAACAATGCTCCTTTCCATTCATAGTGTACTTTACAGTTGATAAATGGCTTTCTCCTGCCATCCCAACAGACCAGAGGCAGGCCAGGCAGGGTCCTAACTCCCTCTGTGTGTACCGTGACTTCCCCTGAGCTTCACAGCTGGAAACATGAAATCCTGGGGCTCCTCCATCCACATCAAAGCTTTTTGATTTATGCTCTCTCTTCACCACCTTCAACTAAGCTTTTGCTGTGCTGCTCTTCTCTTCTACCCCTGGTCTCAATTTCCATAGCCCCCATACCACCCTACTGCATCCTCCACAAAAACAATACTACCTTGATTACATCCAGAGGTTGGATTTAGGAAGATATGTAACATTTTAAATTCGCACTTAACTCCTCAAGGTCTTTTCCTATGAGTCCCCCACCTGTTATATATTTTTGCCTGACACTTGAAGAAACTCTGAGCAAAGCTACTTAATCAGATGCAGTCTGCCTATCATGCTCCAATTATCAAGCACCTATCTGTAGAGGCATTTTGGTGGTCAAGCCACAAGGAGTGGAAAAGGAGATGCCTAGCCTCTAAGAATTTACGTTGTTTGGGGAGATACAAAGAAAGAAATGTAAACCACAGAAGAGGAAAACACAGGGTGAGTGGCCAGTGAGTGGTAGTAGAAAGCTCTATGACATTGTGAAGAGCTAAGGTGGTCAGGCAAAGGGTCCCAGAAGAAGTGACATTTGAGTTAAACTTCAGCACATGCTAGAATTAGGGAGAAGGTATCCAAGATAAGGAGAACAGCATAAACAGAACCCTGGAGACAAAATGGCACCCGGGATAGTGAAGCATCATGAGTTAGCAGGGCCTGGTTCTGGCGAAGGGTTCCATTAAAAGGGATGGATGCTGAGGTTAGACAAAACTGTGGCATACTGAAGGCCAGGCTAAGGAGCTTGGACTTTATCCAGTAAGGATATCCTCCAAAGGGGGTGGGAGGGGGGAGCATCAAAGTGTTTAGTTGGGAGAGTGACATATGGGGCACAGAGGTTGGGAAAGATTTGTCTGGTCCTGCAAAAGAGAGTATATCAAGGCAGGAAACATGATGATGGGAGACCATCAGAGAACAAAAAGAAATTTAATAGGGCTATACAACAGAATGTAATACACCTATTGGAGCACATGGGCTTCCGAGTGCATTTCCCCAGAGCAGCCAGAGCAAGGAGAAGGATTCAAGAGATGTGTGTTCAAACAATGCTAGAATCTAGGAGAAATGATCACTCCTCTCCAGAAGGCCAGAGAGTGCAACCCCTGCTCTACTCCCATGCTTTTCCCCAACATCTCTGCATTTGTAATTACACGTTTGACAGCTGTCTTCCCCCAAAGGATTGTAGGCATTCTGAAGCAAGGATCAGACCTATCTTACTCATGCTATACACCAGCCTCTAAAAACCTTTAGAGGCTCAATAAGGTTTTCCAGTTTGCATGAAAGTGAGATGCAAGAGCCAATTAAAGGAATGCCAAAGCTGCTCTAGAGATTGAGGCAGTATGGTAGAAAGGAATGAGAAGTGTGGAAGAGAAGAGTTTGCTTTAAAATTCCTTGAAGAAGGTGAAAGTCAAAAGAAGAAAGCGTCTACCCAAAGTTCCCACCTGATAGGCCCTCAGGGCCTGCCCTCTTCTGTGTTAAGCTTCTTTTCAGGTTCGCAACTCTTAGTTGTCCAGTAACACAATCTTTAAATCCCTGACACCAAGTACACAACACACACTCAACAAATGGATTTAGAAGGGTGGACCGGTGATGGTCTGAAGCCCACGGAAACCACGAAAGCACAATGCACTGTCAAAAGTAGAGCTCCATCTATACTGGCGCAGGGACCTTGAAACTTCAAACTTGCGGACCAAAGACGTATGCCTGGCCCCTCCTCCTCTCCCTTTACCCTGGAACCAGAGATTCTGCCTCAATGACTTAAGACAAAATTGCACAAAGCATCTAGACCTGCCGTGCTTTGCTTTAGGCAACTGTCTCAGAAAAGTTTGAGCAGGGAGACTAAGCTAAATCTACAGAGAGCCTTGAGGGAAACTTAATAAATAAAACTCGTTGTGCCCACTAAAGAGCAGGGGACAGGAAGAGAAAGAGAGGAAAACAGAGTTTGCACCTACAAATACTTATGAACCAAAAAGAAAAGAAAGACAGGACAGGCGGGTGTGAAAAACAGCATAATGGTTCTTTCATGGAGAACTTTTGGCTCTGTCTTTAAGGGTGGTTATAATCCCCTGAACTATTTGCTTATCCCCTGTTCACCTTGAGAAAGTTTTTAAATGACTTTATCACATCTACTACTTTGGGGCAGTACGAAGAATGCAAGATGGGAGTATGATAGCACCCTGGACCTGAATCCCAGCAAAGAGAATTCAGAATTGAGTGGCCTTCGGTGCGATCACAAATCTCTTTAAAACTTCAACTTCGGGGTGCCTGGGTGGCTCAGCCGTTAAGCGTCGGCCTTCGTCTCAGGTCATGATCCCGGAGTCCTGGGACTGAGCCCCACATCAGGTTCTCTGCTCGGCAGGAAGCCTGCTTCTCCCTCTCTCACTCCCCCTGCTTGTGTCCCTCTCTCACTGTTTCTCTCTGTCAAATAAATAAATAAATAAATAAATAAATAAAATCTTTAAAAAAATAATTAATAAAACCTCAACTTTCCCATCAGTGAAATGGGAACAATAGGAGCTCCTTCACTGGATTATTGTGTGGATGCTAAGGCCGGTGCACATTGAGCTTGGGAAAGCCACACCATGTCCCTGACACCCGGCAGACCAACAGTGTGAGTCTGCTCGTGCCTGCTTCCCCCTCTCCCTTCGGACCCACTGGGAAATTGTGGGATTAAAAGAAATCACAGACACAAGCATTTTGGGTTCCTCTGACCACATGCTGGGTAAATATTAACATTCTTCTTATGAACAGCAAGGCAAAGGGTCTTATTTGGATTACTCTCAAAGCAAATTAGCTGAAGCCGAGGTGGCTGGCCAGGAGCCGATAAGGTCAGATCTCACACAGACGACCTCAAGCCTGCTCAGAGGCTCCTGTGTGGAGAAGATTAATGCCCCTTCCACGCTTCTGGGACCCCAGTGATGGAATAAATAATTCATTTCCAGCCCTGCTTCTCCTCCTGCTGCCAAAATTCAGATTTCAGTTTCAAACACTTCCGTTTTTAACTATAATAACAACATCCTGGCCACCCCCCCATGCCACCCCAAGTGGTGTCTATTCTCTGACCCCCCCACAACTGGATTAGTCCCCAGGGAAGCCTGAAGACCCACACTTTAACCCTTCTCAGAGCGGATTGAATAACTAGCTCTACTTGTAGCTGTTTATGCGGTATCCCTGAAGACACCAGACGCTGTCCAATGAGAACCTGCATTTTAACAAGATGTCCCAGGTGAACACCTGAACCCAGGCACCTGCCACCTAGAAATTGGAACCGAGCTTTGTCATAAATCCATTAGCCAACATAGGCACAGGTCATCAGTTGTGAAATAAGAGCCACCTAATTCACTTTTGTTCTTCCAGCAATCACCCCAAGCTTTTTTTATCCCCCCTCTAGTCTAAATAAAACAATGGAGTCAACCAGACAGTTAAATGTTCTGCTTTGTTCTAACAGCAGTTTATATTTCCTACATGTTTTCTCCTCTCTGCTGCTACTTAGATCTGATTCCTACTAGGGGACTATACAGCAGGAAATAGGGAGAATAAGATCAAATGAGGCTGGGCAGGACACAGGGAGGATCAGAGCACCACCTCATGTGCTGAACAAACTTGACTGAGGTCACGCCCAGAGGTTGGGGGCCGGCCGAGTGTATGCCGTCACCACCACGGGTCTCCTGGGCCTCCAGCAATCACTCATGTGTAAGGGGAAGCTCTTGGGAATTTGAACAAAGGAGTGGGACTTGAGGTGGGAACACACAGGATGTTCTTACCTGTTGATAATCACAACCAGCATAGAATTGAAGTTCAGGAGTTGGGTAGCTTTCCCAGAAATGGATCCCAGAGGTGATTTGTTAGAGAAATGGGCCTTTTTAGGAACATGAGGGAGAGTCTGGTGGAGATGGAAATGCCATGTTTCTCTCCTAGTGGGAATGATGAAATGGCACCAGAGGACCTGTCAGAGATACTGTGATCAAATATTCCCCAGGCTCCTGGGAACTAAGCCAACATCATCATACCCCGTACAGACGTGGAGATAGAGGCAAAGAGTATCACTCCACCTCTATCATCCAAGGAGGAAGACAAAGCTTAAGTTTCACCTGAAGGTAATAAGCAATTCCTCAGAATTGGAGTCCAGCTCCCCAACCTACCTCCAGAGACACGCTGCTCTCCTCTTTTGCATTCTGAGTGTTAATGAAGCAAAAGGCCTCACTTGCAAGATCATTCAAGGTGACAGCCTGAAGGACTTCCTTGTCCACAGCATGAACCCCAGTCCTGAAGCAGCATGGGCACCCCCCCCCACTACCAGGAAGCCTGTTAGAAATGCAGCACCTCAGGCTCACCCCCACCCTCCACCATGAGAACCTGCATTGTAACAGGATGTTCAGATGATGGATACACACGATCAATTGTGAGAAGCACTGACCTAAAAGCAGTGCCAGAAAGGTCAAATGCAACCTTGTTGAGAAGGGGTAGCAGCAGTCCATTAAAGAGGAGGTTTTGCCTTGCCCTCGAGGGGCTTGGTCTAGAGGCAATAACCAAATGCTCCCAACCACTGTGGCTGAAGACCCATTCGGTTGTGCCGGCCCCACTGGCTGCCCGTTTGGCCAAAGGCCCCTGACCACAGGGGGTAAGGCAGGTGATGAGGCTGGCAGCCACAGTCAAGGTGGAGCTCATATCAGCAGTGACACAGGGGAGGCACTGCCTCCAAAGCCCGGACGAAACGTGTAGCTGAGAATTAGGTCAGTGTGCCAAGGGGCAGCAGCTGATTAAGCAGCAGCTGAAAAGAAAGACTGTGAATGAGGCGAGGCATTTGAGGAGGAGATATTTACTGAGAGCCACTCTGTTAAAAACACACTTGAGATGAGAGGACTGCCTCACTGGGCTATCCATCAGTAGCAATGCATGTCAGCTGACCCAAACAGAGGCCTGAGATCGGGCAGGAGAAAAAGGCTCCATCAGAGCACTTTTCACCTGAAGCAAGCTGCCGTTGGCATTCCTCCACTCCCGTGGACATCATCCCTGCCTCCCTTCGCATCAATGAGGAAAGATCCCAAGATACTGATTCCCTCATTACATGGATGCCAGGATTCCAGGGGGCTGTCCCCTCCCGGCTCTGTGCTTCCAAATAGAGCCTCTGCCGGGACACACACTACCCCACGGGTCTTCCTCCTGCAGTAGGAGCACTGGACGGCCAGATGGGCAGTCAGAGCTTCCTGATCAGGAGATTAACGAGCTGGGTGGGTTTGGCTTCAGATCTTTTCAAAGTCTCCTATTCACGTGCAGTTGGCTTCTGCTACACAATATCCCATCCCCTATCCCCAAAATGTGAGGTCAAATATATCTAGCCACTCCTTGAATCTCCTGGGCTGCAGGAAGAGCCCACTCTTTCCCTTAATTCTGGAATTTGAGCATACGAGTCAGGCCTAAGATACCAGTGAAATCCATCCCTCTTACTAGGGTCAGGGAGAAACATGTCCAATTAGTTGGAAGCCCCAGGATTTCTGCTGAACTCTTCTTTACCTACATGAATGGAGAAGCGAATCACCCTGAGAATGGCCGTCAGCCATCTTGGGATCACAAGGGAAGCAGCCCGCCAAGAAGGAAGCCAACACCAAGAAAACAAAGTTAAAAAATGGGCAAAGTGAGACAGTAGGTCTTGGTCAAATCCTTTGAGTTACTAGACTTTTCAAGAACTAAGCCCATAAATCCCCTTTGTTGTTTAAGGCAGCTGAGCTGAAAGTTGTTATTTGCAGCTGAACACATCCTAACTGATACACCAGGTAAATAAATCACTCCCTGCTGGGAAGAAAGATAATGTCTCACCAAAATTCCCTTGGCCTGGGTGTATATTAGACCCTCTAAGCTCTCTGCTCTCAGAGAGCACCCCCCTCAACAGATTGAATAACTGCCAGACCTAAATAAATAATTGCTGGACCTAAATATATAAATAAAATAAAATAAAAAATAATAAAAACAGAAACCTCTCAGATGCAGAAGCTGGTGAAACAAGCCGCAGAGGAACAGAAAGTTTGTCGTCACCCCCTCCTGCATCCCCAGCTCTCTGAAACAATAACTTCAAACCAGCTTTGGATTTTAATCCCCTTTCGTTCATTAGGAGTTTCTTCCTTCACTCCATCTAGGGATTTAAACATCGGAAGCAAAACGTCCATCCCCCCACCCCCTATCCTACAGACCTCCTCCAAGCCTCCACTCCCTCCTTCACTATATTTAAAGCGAGTGGAGGCAGCCTTTCTTCTAATCCCAGGGCGATGCTCTCGGCTCTCTCCTAATCCCTCCACCTGTGAGATAATTGCTGGCATTTAGGAGAAAACTCAATAGTAATCATAGACTGGCACACAAAGACGCAAAAAGAGGCAGATAAAATGGGAGAAAGAAGAGTCACGTGCCCAGAATTATCCACACTCCGACATCCATTCCAGAAGCACAATGCAGCCAAAGGGATAAAGGCATGGCTTTACAGGAAGGGTACATTCCCAAATACCGTGGTTTTAATGGTCCCTATACATACACTAGAGTAAGAGAATACGAATGTAAGAACTAAAAGGGTTTGCCATTATTTAACTATTCACAAGTCAGCCACAAATTATAAACAAGCCTACCAAACTTGGATTCCTATTTATCGTTGTCTTGATGCAACAAGAAAGAAACACCCAATCAAGGGTGTCCCTTGTGACATGATGAAGGGGGAAAAAGATGCTGAGATATTCTTACCCAACAATCAGAATAAAACAAAATGCTACTGAAAAATAAACAAAATGCTGGTCCTATTTTCTCAACGTAGGCTAAGATCCCAACTATACTTCTAGCTTTTGGTTTATGGGTGCAAGAGTGAGGTTAAATCCCTTAAAAGTTGTAATTATAATAAAAATCCATGTACAGCAAATAGGTTTATAAGCTAAGATCAATGTGAAATTTGCTTTCAACAAAACACATTTACTAGAGTTAGACACTCCCTTCGTGGTTTGCTTTATTCCTTAGAGTTGGCTAGAGCCCTATGTGTCTCCAACTTGCCTGATCATAAGAATAATTGAGACCTGTGGTCTCAGATTCTGTGTTAAAGCAGAAACTAAAAGTCTTTTTTTTTTTTTTTTTTTTTTTTTTTTTTTTTTTTTTTTTTTTTTTTTTTTTTTTTTTTTTTTTTTTTTTTTTTTTTTTTTT
>PITA01014750.1:0-52517 GCA_004023965.1 Spilogale gracilis
TCCTGGAGACGCGGGATCGAGCCCCACATCGGGCTCCCTGCTCGGCAGGAAGCCTGCTTCTCCCTCTCTCACTCCCCCTGCATGTGTTCCCTCTCTAGCTGTGTTTCTCTCTGTCAAATAAATACAATCTTAAAAAAAAAAAAGATTTTTTCATTCTCACAACCTCAAGATCATGACCTGAGCTGGAATTAAGAGTTAGGTGCTCAACAGACTGAGCCACCCAGGCGCCCCTACTTATTTCTCCTTTTTTTTTTTTAAGACTTTATTTATTTGAGAGAGAGAAATAGCACAAGTGGTAGGGGGTGGGGGGATGTGGGGCAGAGGGAGAAGCAGCCTCCTCAGTGAGCAGGGAGCCCAGTGCAAGACTCGATCCTAGAACCCCGGCATCATGGCCTGAGTGGAAGGCAGACGCCCAACCAACTGAGCCAGCCAGGCGCCCCTTATTTCTCATCTTTAAGTGAAGTGCACTAATTGTTAGGGGAGCACTGGTGTTGAGGGCAAGGGGGTGACAAATATTGGGGATAATGAAGACAGCAACATACTGCTTACCTAAACTGCTTGAAGTTTTTCTGAATTTCTTTCCACCAGTTTTTGCTTTGCTTTGAGACACTTGTTCTCTTATTTTCTGCTGTTCATGAGGCCTGTGGAGTCACTGTAGGGTCAAATGCTTGCTCTCAGACCTTTCTTCCCTCTAACACTGAGCTTCTCCAGACTCTTCCCCCCAAAGCCCTTACTCGCCTTCCTCTTTGCTGCAGGGGCCCCCTCTTTTTCCCGGTCCCAAGATTTAGCCTCTTTAACCACAGTGTAGTGGAATGCCTGAGAGTTTGGGTGTTCACTCTGGTGGATCACTCTTGGTGCCTGTGGTCTGGAGGCGAGGCGAGGAAGGCCCTTGGCAGCTCCACAGTGCTTTCTGTGCCGCATGGCCCGCGGGGCGGGGCTGTGACAGTCAACTGGTCTGGGGACAGAGTGTTCCCTTTTCATCTCTTCTCTTGTTTCTGGTGGTGCTTTTGAAGGAAATAAGCTCCACCATCTTCAGCCAGAACTGTTTCCTTACATGTTACGGTTTGTAAAAAGATGATTTTTGTTAGAATCATACTTTTCCACACAGGACACTCACTGTGAAAGTTATAAGGAGGGGATGATGGTGCTTGTTCTGCACAAAAATGGAATCTTATAAACGGAAAATTATTTTTCTCTTATTCCCGAGTCCCAGTATATTGATAGTTTGTATATGAGTCAGAACTATTCATCTGAGTCCCTCTAGAGTTCAGTTATTATAAGGAAGATAGGACTTAAGGGACTGTGATTGTGTGGAAATGTCGGCCACTGTATTTCCTTTGTCACAGGTAACAAAGGAAATCAGAGGAGTCTTTCCTCTACCTACAGATTGCCGTTCACTGTTCCTGACAGTGTTTCTCATAGAAATCAAATCTAGACCATCTGCTAGATTAAAAAATGAGGCAATAAAAATGAAAATTTATGAACATAAAGAACTTAAGAAGTGAAAATGTTCAGATAATATATCATATTTAAAAATTTCTCTTCAACATGAGAAACCAAGCAAGTCAATAAAAGATGTTGATCTATGTCAGACATGAATGGCCAGTTTGGGACAGTTTGGAATTGCCCCCTTTTTAGCCCTTTCCTGTATTCTTAATTTGCTGGAAATACTGCTTTTTGGACAGCAGCACTTTCAGCAAAATGGAAGCATTTCTGTTTTTCGTTTGTTTCTTTTTTGTCCATTTCTTTGCTTGTTTTGGCTCTCCACATACTCTATCCTGACCAGTGTCTCTGTTGATCTTGGTAAATTATCCTTTTAAAAAGTTATTTGGACCACTTAATTAATTTGCAACCCAGAAATGAAAACTACAGAGGATTGGTTTTGCTGTCTGTTTTAAAATAAATGAGGCAGTCAGTTTGTACTTATAGAGAGAAGTGTAGGCCTCTTATCTCTCCTAGGTTTTGAAACTCTTCTAAGGATTTTTATAGTATTACTGTTTGAGAACAAAGCAGTAGTAATTGCTGTCCTCTTTCCCTAGTCCAAGTAAAGACAGTGGGGTCTTTTTTCCTTCTGGAGGATGGGCTGATTCAATGGCCAGGACTGAATGTCCCACATCAACAACTACTGTTGGTCTCCAAATGACCTCCTGCACCACCTACCCTGCGTCCCCAACTTCTTGGTCATTTCATTGTGCTGTGTATTTTGATGTAAGGTATTTCTAGTTTAGTATTATTTGGGGGGTACTTTAAGAGAAATATTCTTTTGAAGGAATATTGGTTTGATATAGCCAACTTACTGTCTATCAAATGAGAACACTTACACTTGGCAGGTAAAGCAGATGGGAATGTATCTTTTGCCCTAATGGTCGCTTAAAAATGTCCAAGTTTTATGCAGGGTTTAACCAGATGAAATTGCTGGTATTCAACCATTTTTTAACTTACAGAATTGGCAATTTCATCTCATTTAGCCTGAGAGCTTATGGATAGCAAGGGCTAAAAAAGCCCTGTTAAGGTTCCTCTAAAAAGGAGAAATGGAGGTCGTTTCCATTCAGTCGAGAGAAAGAGAGTTGGAGAGATGTTTCTGATGTAAATATAATTATTTTAATGAAGATGGTATTTTTCTTACTACTTTGTCTCATAGCCTTGCCTTTCTACTTTGGTTTGCTTGTGTCCCGGCCCCACCAATAGCACTTGGGCCCAGGACCGTGCCTTCGTATCAAGAATCATATTGGAACTTCTGTTTCTCTTCACTCTCTTCCTCCCTTGACCACTTCAGCTACGTATAAGGAGAGCCGCCATTATTCTGACTTTTTATGCGGAAAGGAGTAAGCCAGTAGGATCCGACAAATCTTATATGTCCCGGGAATACTGCTGGGAGTCTGTCTCCCAACCCATCCCCTTACCTGTTACGCCCACTGCTTGTGCTCTCCCCCGTCACACTCCTGTTCGCTTTGTGGGTACCCGTCCTCAGTGGGGGGCTGTTAGCTGCTTCGGAACCGTTGGCCACTGTCTAGCAGCTCTGCGTCATTTTCCTGCTTGATATACTTGAGGAGGGTTACTTTCTTTCATCTGAATCCTGGAGCCACGTGGACATCGGAGGGATTTCTCCCCACGTCGCAGACCCGCGCTGGGGCGTCGCGGTGAAACACTGAGAGTCAGCGCCGGCTCCCCGCGTGGATCTGGCCACCCCGTGATCGTGGGCCTGTCGGTGTCACTTAACTCTGGAGCTGCGCTTCCTTGTCTCTAAAGTTGAATGGGTGAATATTGCAGTCCTCTGACTGGATGCCTGGAAGTTGTTAACAGGCGTCCTTTTCTTCCTAAAATCTGAACAATGGTATCATACATAATCTATACATGCTTATTTCACAGGGTGGATATTAACGGTCCCTAATTTTATCCTCCGCCTCAGAATAGAGGATTTGCTGGGGATGACGAGGACCTTTAAGTGCTTGCTCCCCGGCCGGTTCAGCTGCCTGCAGCCCTTTCAGTGCGCCATTTCTGGTTGAGCACGCAAGTGTGCCTATAAGTTTCCCCTGACAGAAACCACGTCACCTCATCAGCCATATAAGAAAATGACAGAATAGCCAACTGTGAAAGTATGCCTGCCAAGGCTCCAGCATCACCACTGTGGGGGGAAACACACGTGTATAAGGTAAAATCAGGGTTGGATGAAGCCCAGAAGATAAGCTCTGTTGTACCTGTCTTCTCTCAGCTGTAACGTTTGGGAGGCGTGTATGTGCTCATGAGGCTAGGGTTCCAGAAAACCCTGTGCTTCTCGAAGCTGCATCGCCAATCCAGGGATGAAAAGAGGATCCAAGAGGAAATGGTGTGATGCTTTCTTAGGAATGAGCACATCTCTAGCAAATCAGAACAGTAGCTAAAGTCCCTGTGCTGTTACTTCACTGGCTCTTCACAGAAACCTGGTGAAGTTTAGGATCACTTTCTGTCTTCCCTTCAGCAGAGAATGTTTAGGCAGAGAGAAACACGACTAGTCCAGCTAGATAGTGGTTGAGCCCAGATTCAGACTGGATCTGTCTCACCTCAGTGCCCATGGTCTTTCACTTAACTTTAAACTGGCATTAAGCTCAGGGTCAGCAACAGAATTAGAACCAGTAAGAGGAAGAGGAGAAGGGGTACTGCACCCTATTCCATCCCAAGTTTTCTCTGCTTTGGTAGAGAGAATGCTAGCATATGAAGGGAGTGAACATCTGCTCAGCTGCAGTTAACTTTTTAAAAGGGCCATAAAGTCATCCCAGATAACTTGAAGAGAATAAAAGGGAGAATTACTCTTAATAAGAAAAAAGAAGATACCTAATAAAAAATGACCGAAAGAGTTGAGCAGACACTTATCAAAAAATAACTAGCCAAATGGTCAGTGTGCATGTGAAAAGATGCTCAACATTATTAGTTATTAGAAAAATGAAAACTTGAACCACAGTAGGAATTAACTACATACCCACCGGAATTGCTAAGATGAGAAACCACAGCACCAGATGCTGGTGAGGATGGGAAGCGATCAGACCTCTCAGTCACTGCTGATAGGAGTGTCAGGTAGTTAAGCCACTTTGGAAAACCATTTGATCATTTCAAGTACAGCTGAACAGTTTCATACCCCAAGACACAGCATTTTTACCCTCAAGACTGTGACCAGCAGAAATCCCTGCATAGGTTCATCAGAATGCCTTTGGGGAAATGATCACAGCAGCATAATTCCTAATGGCCCTGAACCAGAAATGAACCAAAAGCCCAGAAACAAGGGACTGTTGAACAAATAAGTGGTGGAATGTTCGTGATGGAGTAGTACACTGCCATGGGAATGAGCTGACCATTGCTACACACAGCAACGTGAATGGATCTCACAGACATGGTGGGAGTTCGGGCTGCATGGTGCCATTTACATAAAGTTCAAAAATCGGCAACGCTGAGCTATACTTGTTGGAAGTCAGGCTAGCATCAACCTTTCTAGAGGGAGCGAGGGTACAACTGGGAGTGCTTGGGGGGGGGTCCCTGGGTGCTGGGCGTGTCCTCCTGTTGGTGGTTACAGCATGTTGAGATGTTGAAAATTCTTCAAGTTGTTCACTTATGGTATGCACAATTTATGTGTATTCTTATATTTTAATACTAAGTTTTGAAAGCACTGCGTATATTGATGCTAGTTCTTAATTTTTGATTCCCACTATGGTAATAAAAATTTAAATCAAGTAAGGCATTTGCATATATATAAAATGAGGATTTGTGGTGTATTGTGGAAGAAATGTTGTAATTTTTTTCTAGATAATTCTTCATTGGCTTCTTGATTCGTTTGAACCTGGCCAGGTGAGGAAGGCAGGACGTAGTGAATTTCATCAGTACCAGCAATTACTTCTGCTTAGCATTCATTCAACCAGAGCAGCTGTGGCTGGTCTCACCAGATTATAGAGTTCTTTCTAGCCTCCCAGTCTATAATAAAACTTACCTTTTTATTACGATTTTAATACCTCCAAGAAGAGAAGCACAAAGAAGAGAACTATGAAATCAGAAGACCTGGCTAAAACCAAATTCTGAACCTTTATTCTCTAAGGAATGAGGTGAAAAGATTCACACAGAGGTCCTCTTTTCACACAGGAATTCTTCATTTGTAACAGTAGCTATAAAAAGGCAATATGGAATGTTTAAAGAACCTGAACAATGGTCTCAGAACCATTTTACAAAATGTTCAGGTAGTGTGCACGTTAAGTTTTCAAATTCTTATCTCAGCACAAAAATGATTGAATTCTAGAATAAGGAGGCAACTAACAGAAGAACAAACTTGTGTTTTAACAAATAAAACTTGTGAACCACCATCTGGCCAAGAGTCTAATATGTTGCCCAAGACAAAATACCGAGACTCAGATCTGTTTTTCCTTTGAGTTCCCATCCCTTCTTCTCATTTGACCATCATGGACTCTTGCCCTGTCTGTTCAAGGTCACGCAGTCGGTTGGTGACAAAGCAATGGAAGGCCTGCCATCTTTAAACTCCCAACACCTTCCCCTTTCCCCCCCATGGTAGCGACTCTGAACAATAGATTAATAAATGTCTGAGGGTCATCGGTGGGATATTAATACATCTCTTATAAAATATGTATTTCAGCTTGCTACCCTTGAGTTTCCTCCAAAGAAATTATTTGGAAACAAGGACGAACGTGTGATTGCTGAGAGGCGAAGTCACTTAGAGGTAACGGAATTAAGCTTTTCTTTCTCTGGGTAGAAATCTTGCCCTCTGATTGACCAGTGAGAGTTGTTCGTGGCATAAACACCATGGCTGTTGCTCACGGGCGTGAGGGTGCTGCTTCGTTAGCACCAGAGGTGGCTGCAGTGCAGATGAGAAAGTAACAGTATCAGTCTCCTCGAAATGTACGCCCTTCTCCCCCTCTGGTCTAACGTTTTTCTGGCTTGGAAGGAGATAACATTTATTCTAAGGGTTAGGAAGCAGGCTGTGGGTGAGAACTCACTATCACAGAGACAGATGGTCTGTAATACAGAATGAGGTACAAAAGCTTGCTGCAAAAAAACTTGCGTTAATTAACTGAAGATATATAGTATTTCATTATTGTTACTTTTTTGAGAGAGCTGGAAGCAAAAAGGCACATACCTATTTTAGTCACCGTTAGGTTTTGTTTGGCTTGTTTGAATTCCATCTTCTGAGCCGGCTACGTGGAGAACTTTGGTTCAACACAGCTGTTGTTTTTCCAAGGGCCTTACTGCCAACGGCCATTGTGAACTGCTTTGGATGGTTTGTATTTATTTTCAAGGTAGAGTTGCTTATTTGGTTAGAATCCCTTGCTAATGAGGCTGAGTCTTTATGCAAAGGCATGGTCACCACTGTCCTGGGTGGTATTTCTTGCCACCGAGGTGGGCAGGATAAAATTAGAAATAACTGACAGCATTCTCCTGTTAGCAAGCAAGCTTTCCTGGGGCCTCTCCAAGTCTCCTTCGCTACTTCTTTAAGAGGAATGATAACAAGACCTGTTGCAAGTGAAACCAAATAAGAGAAGGCCCGAGGAAGCCCCTTCTGAATGGTGAAGTGCTACATAAAAATGAGGTGTTATTCTCCTTCCTACCGAAGCCAGTGTGACTTAGTGCCCGGGAACCAAGGATTAGGGAGACATCCAGAGGCTGAGGGTCCAGTGAGAGCAAAAGAGGAGGAGAAGTGAAAAACAGAGAAATGAAAAGTTAGGAGATTGTGGTCTGCGAGGGGCAGTTGAGAGTTTTGACATCCTCATCTAGAACTGCTCTGAAGAAAGAGTTTTAGGGGGTAGCTATGCTTCCTGGCATTTGAGTTCTACTGTGAGAGTGACGTCGGTTGAAGAGGTCCCAGAGCTGTGAAGTCTGAGCCTTGGATGAATCACGGCAAGTTTCTGAAAATCACTCTGTGAGTTGGCATGACCCTGATACCCAAATGAGGAACTTGCCTTCAAGGGAAAGATTAGCATGGTGAGCCTGCTCGATTAAATTCTCTTCAAGTCTTATTGTATCATATACAAAATGTATAAATAATGATAGAAATGAGGATGGTTTTCTTTCCCTAACCTTTACCTGCCTCAGTCACCTAGACTGGTCTGTCATGGGAATGTGGATGATGATAGGGTATAAAAACAAGTGTATGAACCAACAGGAAATAGACTGTTGTCATCCTGAGCATCTCGGGGCACCGGTTAGACTCATATAGCGCCCAGCTGTCCCACAACAGACTGGCGCCCTGTGTGCGGTGCCTTTGTGAGCTCTGCCCTTGGTCACTCTTCTCTTTCTATTCTAGATTCCAGGTTCAGCGTCCTCTCTCATTCCCAGTATTTAGGTCTTTGTTCCTTCAGGCTCTCCTCCCTAATCACTTAGCCCTACTAACGCCATCTGCAGAGTGGATGAACAGAGTTCTGTGTTAATGTCTCTGCCTATACAAGGACCCCGTCCATCGCCCGTGACTGTTATTTACTTGTGGCGTTAGCCTTTAAAGAATGGATCCCACACTTTGTGGGAATAGGCACTTACGTTTTGAATTAAATATGTTTCTCCTAATTTTGGCGGTTAAATATTAGAATATCTTGTCCTTTTCAAGAGCGAGGGAAGTTCAGTTTCACTTTAATGGAAAATTAATCTGAGATTCTTGGGTTAATTTCCCACGACTATTGTGACTTTATTTTTTTAATCTAACATCAGAAGTCACCATTTGATTTACTGTATTTTCATGTGAAAATTAACAATGACTTTCCCTGAGTCTCCTGTTTAATTCAGTATACATTTATGTAATTCCTAATATATGCTGGAGAGACAGTGCTAGGTATTATATAGACTATCAAGTGAAATGAGACATTTCTTTCCCTCTAAGAGCATATATTTAAATTTCCCATATGAAACTTGACCTAGAGATAAAACTAAATACATAAACATATACAGTAAAATGGATTTCAGTAGGCCACACGTGAGCTAGTCCACACTAGTACACATAGTGTCTGCTCAAAAGGAATTATCTGACAATTTTTTAAATCCAGACATGCAACTTCATCAACCTCCTCACCCTGAGTAGGCTGTATAAAGCAGCATTTTAAGCAGACAGTCATTGTGTTTTAATCTGCCTTTCTATTAAAACGTGTCCAAAATTTGGATCTTGAGAGTCTAAAATATTTTCATCCCAAAGACATAGCCACTGCATTGTCACCATGATATATAACCTGTTACAATACTGATTTGTAAAAATGATGGGTACTAAGAGGAATTTCGAACCGGCACGAGATGTTTTAGAGACTGATTTTCTTCCTTTGGAAAGAGCGGGATCAGCTGTGTGCGGCGGTGGTGGAGTGCATGCGGGAGGCTGGGGGGGATAGCGTTGCGTATGTGACACCATAAAAAGTAGGAGCCAGTGAGAAGGTGACGATGGTAAGGGGACAGGTAGAAATACGGCCTCTGGTGCTGTCTCTCACTGATAACCTCATATGTGTCCCCCCCCACACACACAGGGTCATCGGGCCAGCTCTAGTTGGCCTCTCATGCTCGAAAGCCCACCCAACACTTTTGCTCACAAAGAACCGAAGAATCTTTGCAGATCTGTAAGAAGGAGGATCTCCCTGTGGCTTCCCCCGTGGCCCTGGAAGAAGCTGTTCAGTTCAGTGTAGGTGTACCTGTCCTGGGCGGACCCTGCCCTCAGGCAGTCAGAGGATTCTGGTAGCCCCCCCCCCCCACAAGTGACATGCCTCCCACGCTCACACATCCCTTCTTGTAACTTGGACAGCATCCCAGACAACAAATGTTGGCAGATACAATAGTGGAGGTGACAAGAAACGAATGCATCAGTCTCTGCCTAATGAATTCTTTGAGCAGAAAGTTTCTTTTTACTGTATGTGAAACAAGATACCATTAACATTAGCTTGAACCATAAGAAATTGCCATCATTGTAGGTCAGAATGGTGCACAATTGACAGCATCATATGCTTCCATGTAATGCTTCTGCCATCTCCCGTTTCCTAGATGTTTACTGGGCACTGGGCATGAGCGAAATGCTCGTAAAATATGTCATTTACTCCTCCCAGTAAGCTTCTGAGTGAGTTCTGTTATCTGCATTGTACAGGCAAGGAAATCTAGTCCTGAGAAGGATAAAGAAGGTCTTACACCTAGTCACTAACAAAGCCTCAGCTCATACTATAGTGTCCTTCAAAGCAAGCCACTCTCTTAAGAATGAGTACTCTCTAAGTTTGGAACAGAATTGGGTCTTCCCATAAAAATATGGCTTCTTGGGGCACCTGGGTGGCTCAGTCTTTAAGTGTCTGCCTTCGGCTCAGGTCATGATCCCGGAGTCCTGGGATCAAGCCCTGCATCAGGCTCCCTCCTCGGCGGGAAGCCTGCTTCTCCCTCTCTCACTCCCCCTACTTGTGTTCCCTCTCCAGCTGTGTTTCTCTCTGTCAAATAAATAAATAAAAGCTTAAAAAAGAAAGAAAGAAAGAAAATAAATGGCTTCTTTGAAGAAATACCTTCCAGCATTATACCACCGTGTTAACTAAGATCCACTGCCTGGTTATTTATTCTTAAATAGCTTTTTTTTTTCATTCAACAATTATTGAGCACCTACTCTATACCAAGCAGTGTTCTATAAGTGAAAAGAACTCTAGAACTACACAGTGTTCCTCATCCCTTTTGTCCTTGTCTCTTAACTGGCCACGGCAGTAGGGCAATGGGAGTGACCTTTTGTTCTAACCTTGTCTTTTTTCCTTTAAGGAAAAATGCTTATCCTTAATTGTTGATTTTTAAATATTCGCTTCATGGCTCATCAAAAGTTCTGAATCTCAACTGCTTATGGCTTTGTGTATTTTTAAAGTGTATCTTTAGCCTTGATGTCACATTATTCCTATGCAGATTTATTTCCTCTCTGAATTACCAAAGAGTATAAACTCAGAATATCTTTAAAGAGACTTTTGTGACTTTAAGTATTACATGCAAATATTATATATAAAAAACCTATGTAGTATATTATTATATGTATATCAAAATGGCTAACAAATTGAGTTCTTTTTTTTAAGATTTTATATATTTATTTGACAGAGATACAGTGAGAGAGGGAGCAGAAGCAGGGGGAGTGGGAGAGGAAGAAGCAAACTCCCCACTGAGCAGGGAACCCAAGGCGGGGCTCAGTCCCAGGACACCGGGATCATGACCCAAGTCAAAGGCAGATGCCTAATGACTGAGCCACCCAGGAGCCCCTCCGTTTGAATTCTAATAAGTTAAATGTGGTATGATACTAACACTAGGCCTTAACCACAGCTTTAACCACAGACTTGTCTTAACCACAGGCTTGAGTGGTAAAGAACCCGTTACTTACACTTGGTATTTATCAGTACTTTTGCAAAATGAATGAGAATTAATTATTAGAAACGTGAAGTGAAAAAATGAAATAGAAAGGTCATATGAAATGCAGGGAGAATTCTTTTATTTTTTAAAGATTTATTTATTTAAGGGGCGCCTGGGTGGCTTAGTTGGTTAAGCGACTGCCTTCGGCTCGGGTCATGATCCCGGAGACTTGGTATCGAGTCCCACATTGGGCTCCCTGCTCGGCAGGAAGCCTGCTTCTCCCTCTCTCACTCCCCCTGCTTGTGTTCCCTCTCTGGCTGTGTTTCTGTCAAATAAGTAAAATCTTTAAAAAAAAAAAAAAGATTTATTTATTTAAGAGAAAGAGGGAGCGTGAGTGGGAAGAGCTAGAGAGAGAGAGAGAGAGAGAAAGAGAGAGAGAATCTCAAGCAGACTCTGCTAAGGGGCTGGATTTCATGACCTTGAAATCATGACTTGAGCTGAAGCCAAGCGTCGGACTCTTAACCAACTATGCCACCTAGGGCCCCCCCCCATTTTCTTTTTTACTATACGTAGATTCAGTAGACATGAAAATACCCTGTTAAACTGCAATGCAAGTGTCTAAAACACAGAGCATGTCTGAGCAGTACAATTCTATCATGTCCAGGAAACATTACCTCCACTTCCGTTAAGACTCCTCTCACTGTTTGGCTCATGCCAAAAGATTTATATCTCACACCGTCCCTATTGTACTCTTCAATTCCTTGAAGACAGCAGTATTGACATCTCACTGAATTCTTAACCTCCCATGATATTTCACACATGCCTCACAGTTTCATTGAATTATTCAATGACTATCAGAAAATCTGCCCACATTAGCCCCAAATTAATGAGTTTTTTGTTTTGCTTTTGTTGATTGGTGAGAGGCGCATTTCTGGTTACTAATTTCAGGGAACTTTATCATCTACTTGGAAGTGTTTCTGCTAATCATCTTAATAGTCTATCATTTCAAGGAGTGATCTATAATTAATGAAAACAAGTGAAATCTTCTAAAATGATAAAGCTTTCAAGAATAATATAGCCACTTTTGGAAGTAAGAACCCGAGAGATTTCTAGGAAGTTTTTCTTGAAAGTACTAAGAACATGCAGCAAGCCCAAAGCTACTTCTTTTCTTCTTCTTTTCATCTCATAAGCTAAGTCCTCATTAAGAAGGGTAAAAAAGGTTATGGTAACGAAGCGTATGGGCTTTGGGGCAGATCATCCAGTGTTGAATCCTTGTTCTGCCCTTTTGGGGTTATTTAGAGTCACTCATTCAGTTTCCTTATCTGCAAAATGAGGGTAAATACCATCAGCACCACCTTCTGAGAGTTGATCTTGGGGTGGAAGGGTGTCGTGTACATAATGTGGACTCTGCTACAGAGAAGAAGACTCCAGACTTTGGGTGGCACAATGATGGCAGAGCAGCCAGTGGCCATGGTGGTGCTGGTGACAATGACAGTGGTGATGGAGCTTTTGAACCATGTCTCAAATGTGCTTGTGAGCCAGGGAAGGACAAAAGAGCATCACCTGCCAGCAGCCATAATGTGTAACAGAGCCAGTATCTCAGTATCTCAGTTTGTCACCTGTACTGGCAAAGTCAGCCTCTGAGGGCAAAGACGCTGTCGTGATGGGGGCATTTATATTCATGGTGGCACCTGGGGGGTGCCAAGAGTCTCTCCCTGTAATGCCAGCCTTTCTTTCAACCTGTAAAATTATAATCTGAAAACTAGAAATGTTTTCTGATGATTTACCCGTGGTCAACCTGTTTTCTATTGTGACAAAAGAGAAGAGGCAGAGGATCATTAAGAAATGAGCTCCCTTCCTCCACAGCCCCGTAGCTTCTGTCCCCAGCTGGTGAGTTCTCATCACATGTGTCCCAGGTCACCAACTGCATGACTTCCTACCATGGGGTCCCCAGCCGACGTTTGATGTAGCTCCTGAGCTTTTGCTCCTGATAAGGTGGACAGGTGTCAGTGCCTTTCATCAGAGACCTCAGGGATAGATCTCTTTTTGAACAATGTTAAATGTATTGATTCACTGCACTCAGGAAGGACATATACAATGGGAAGTATCCCAGCCGAAAGGTGTTACAAAGAAGTTAGAGCAGGATTTGGCATATTATAGGTGATTTCGGGGAGAGTGAGAGGAAGTGGGGCTTTGCTCTGTACTGGATGCTGGGCTGATTTATGCTTGGGTGTCTTAATAATTCTTACCTAGAAGGCAAGAAGAAGAGAGTGACGTTAAAACTGTGATAAAAAAAAGCAGTCCACCCACATCAGCCAAAATAGGGGGATATTTGTTCATATTCATGATTTGAACAACGTTCATGCTTTTGTCTGTCTGGACGTGATTCTGGAATGGTCTTCGGGTGTGCATGGGGCTCCTTCAGGATCAGAGCAGACTTGCCTGGTGTTAGTATTCTTTGAAATTGTTTACATTTGACAAAAGAATACAACTTAACTGTGAGTACCAGTGCCTGTCCTTCCTTTTCCTTTTTCTTAGAGTAAAGGGATGCCCAAAGTTTATAGGTAGTATCCTTTCTAATGGAAACAGTGTGCTAAATGAAGACTTGTTTCCAAAATAAGTCATGATAGTTCAAATGCCTTATCTACCAAATATAGGTATTAGTGGTGGTTTTCAGTATTGATACCACTTCCCCCACGCACCCCCCCACTCCCCACTGCCAGGAGTCGCTTTCCCGGCTTATGGTGCCTGCAACACATACAGTTTGGTATTTCTGACTAAGAACAGGGCCTCAATCTACTTTAATTGTATATTACTTTCAAACCTTAGATTTCTAATAATGGAATCGTTGGGTTTTGACATCTTAAGGTGGACCCCTTTCAGTTTCCAAAGTAAATTGCAGGAGGTAAAAATCCTTAAGTTTTCTCATTCATTTAGCTATCTTAAAGATACCTAGCAATTCTACGCTTAATTTAACATCTTTTCGATCGATGTTCTGCTGATCTAACAAAATGGGTCATGGCAGAACCATTGTCAAACGTAGGCAGAGATCTAAGAATACTTCACACAGAGGACCATTTTCTTTCTCATTAAATTTTTTTCTTTTTTTTTCCTTCTGGTTATCTGGTTATTCACATTAACTCTTTTTTTTGTGATTAGTCCATCACCACCATCATCAGTAGAGAAGCGTTTTTGAAGTGACTATCAGTGCATTAGAGGAGACTGAGCCCATTTGGCAGTGCTTTGCAGAGTCTGAAGAACTGAAAATGCTGTGATCCTGGGGGTTAAGGTTTAGGAAGGAGATAAAAAACTCTGTGTGGTACTGGAATAATGTGGAAGATTCTAGAGTCAGACTTGGGCTGATCCCGTCTCTGTGATACACCAGGCAAATTTCTTCCCTCTCTGAACTTCAGTTTCTTACTTGCTATATGACAGAACTAATACCTACTTTATAAAGTTATTGGAATTACTTGAGAAATCATATATATTGGGAGTAATCCCTACCATAAAGTGGGGAGAAGGAAGTATGAGAAGGAATGAACTCTGGAGGCAAATTGCCTATCAGACCTTTTTTGGAATTGATAAGCCATATGGCAAGATTGCAGGATACAAGGTTAATATCCAATAGTCAATTGTGTCCCCATATACCGATAATGAACAAGTAGAATTTGGAATTAAAAACACTGTATCATTCACATTAGTGGCCACAAAAAATAAATACTTAGGTAAAAATATAACAAAATATGTATAAGATATATGTGAGGAAAATAAAACTCTGATGAAAGAAATTAAAGAACTAGGGACGCCTGGGTGGCTCAGTTGGTTAAGCGACTGCCTTCGGCTCAGGTCATGGGGATCGAGTCCCACATCGGGCTCCCTGCCTGGCAGAAAGCCTGCTTCTCCCTCTCTCACGACCCCTGCTTGTGTTCCCTCTCTGCCTGTGTTTCTCTCTGTCAAATAAATAAAATCTTTAAAAGAAAAAATTAAAGAACTAAACAAATGAGATATTTCGTGTTCATGAGTAGGAAGACTCAATGTTGTCAAGCTATCAGGTCTTCCCAACTTGATCTATAGATTCATTATAATCCCAATCAGAATACCAGCAAATTATTTTGTGAATATGGACAAACTGACTCTGAATTTAGACATCCAGAATAACCAATATAATATCAAAGGAGAAGAACAGAGTCAGATAACTGACATTACCAACTTCAGGACTTACTAGAAGCCATAGAAATCAAGACAGTGTGTTATTGACAAAAGAACAGACAAAGAAGTCAAAGGAACTGAATAGGGAGCCCAGATATAGACCCACATAAATATAGTCAAGTGATCTTTGACAAAGATGCAAAGCCAATACAACGAAGCAAAATGGTCTTTTCAACAAATGGTGTTGGGACAAGTGGACATCTGCATGCCAAAGGGGGAATTAATGAATCTAGACACAGACCTTACAAAAAGGAATTCACAATGGATAATAGACCTAAATATAAAACATAAAACTATAAAACTCCTAGGAGATAGCATAGGAGAAAACCCAGATGACTTTGGGCATGGTGATGACCTTTCAGATACAACATCAAAGGCATTGTCCATGAAAGAAGTAATTGATAAGCTGGAATTCGTTAAAATTGAAAACTTTTGCTCTACAAAAGACATCACCAAGAGAATGAGAAGACAAGCCACAGACTGGAAAAAAAATATTTGCAAAGGATAACTGATAAAGGACTCTTATCCAAAACATACAATGAACTTTTAAAATTCAACAATAAGATGATGAAAAACTAACTGAAAACATGGCCAAAGGGGCACCTGGGTGACTCAGGTGACTCTTGATTTAGCTCAAGTCATAATCTCAGGGTCAAGAGATCAAGCCCCACATCAGGCTTGCTCAGCAGGGATCTGGTAGAGATTCTCTCCCTCTCCCTCTGCCCCTTCCTCCCCACCCCATGCTCTCTCTCTCTCAAATAAATAAATAAATCTTTAAAAAAAATGAACAAAGACCTAAACAGCTAACAAAGAAGACATACAGATGGCAAGTAAGTTTATAAAAAGGATATTCATCAACATAATGTCATTAGGGAATCGTAAATTAAAATAACAATGAGATGCCTCTCCATACCTATTAAAATGGCCAAAATCTTAAATACTAAGGACATCGAATGTCGGTGAGGATGCGGAGCAATAGGAACTCTCATTCATTGCTGGTGGGAATGAAAAATGATACAGCCGCTTTGGAAGACAGTGTGAAAGTTTCTCATAAAACTAAAGACACTCGTACCATTCAGTTCAGCAGTTGCGCTCCCTGCGGCTTGCCCGAATGAGTTGAAAACTTATGTCCACACATGAATGTTTATAGCAGCTTTATTAATTAATTGCTAAAACTTGGAAGCAACCAAGTTGTCCTTCAGTAAGTGAATGGATATTCATGGCACATCCAGAAAGTTAAACACTATTCAACACTAAAAAGAGATGAGCTATCAAGCCATGAAAAGACATGGGGAAACCTTAAATACATATTACTAAAAGAAGGAAGCCAACCTGAAAAGACTATACACTGTATGATTCTAACTATATGACATTTAGAAAAGGCAAAACTATTGAGACGATAGAAGGATCAGTGATGACTAGGGTTTAGGGGGAAGGGAGGGATGAATGGGTGGAGCACAGAGGATTTTTAGGGCAGTGAAACAACTTGTTTCACAGTGAAACACGAGTGAACCCTAATGTAATCTAGGGACCTTGGGTGGTAATGTGTCATTGTCAGTCCATTGCCTTATAACAGATGTTACACTCTGGTGTGTAACTTTAATAGTGGCTAAAAAAATTAAATCATCATGTAAACATATCAAATATCATACATTTATAACCGCCTTCCTTTCCTTCTTTTTTCTCTTCATTCCTCTTTCACTTCTGTTCTCCCTCCATTCTCTTATTTTTCCATTGTCCCTTTATTGCTTTGCTAAACAAAAAGGGGTAAGAAAAATGGATGGATAGGTCAGTTGGTGGATTTGACTCCATTACACATTTTTCTTAAGAGTATGAGGTTAGGTAATCATCCTCTAAACAAATAATATTTTTCATACACATGTTATCCACTGTTAAGCAAATGATATTGTATGCTCCATTAAGATCAGCTCACTCATTCTGCTGAAACTTGAAAGTCACTATTTTATCTGTCTTTACCAAGCATGATTTTTATTCATGTTCTTTCCAAACTCAGAGTAGATGTCTATGTATATATGAGTCAGTGCTTTTCAGAGTCTGCAAATTAATGAGGTGCCCATCTAAAGAACAGTCTTAGAAATTACAGCATTTCAACACAAAAACAAAGAAGGAAATCTCCTGTACTTGCATGCAACCATAAAATAAAGTTAAAGGCCACTTGCATATTTATGTAATTGACAAATAGTTGCAAAGATCCTTCCCCCTATAATTTTCTTATATTACTACAAAGACTTTTTCACATTGACATTTGGTTCAGACGACCTTTATGCTCGTCTCTCTTGTAGTATCACTTAGGATATTCTAAGTGACCTATTATTACATTTAATTACACAGTATAATTTGTAAAGCGTTTTTCTTCCAAGTGTCACTTAAACAAAAAATCTCAATATAGGTTGCCCTTTCCTCTACCTCTTCTTAACTTTCTCCTATACTGAAACTAAATGTCCCTTCATTCTGTCAGTTCAATGCGAAGAGTCAAAAGGACTTGAGCACATTCCTTTTAGCATCAGGGTGTGGCTAGAAGTTCTCATGGAAAAGAGGAGAATATCTTTACGGAAGGACGTAGCCCCAGTTCTTCTTGGTAAGCTTTGGCAATTCTCTGCAACCCATTCTGGTTCAAAAGAGGAATTGGCTTTCCTTAAGAGCCTTGTATTTGTTAATATCACATGTTCAAACGGTTCTTCATATCAAAGAAAGTAGTCCCCTTACATTTACACATTTCTGTTCTTTGAAGGCTTATGTCACCAGGTCCAACTTGACACACATCAATGCATTTAAGAAACTTGAAGGGAGCATGATAGAGAAATCAATGACCTATTCTACCTCCTTTTTTCACTTTATTTCTCAGGACAATATTTACAAAGCCCAAAACAATAATGAACCCCACCGTGCCCTCCCATATCACCCAGCTTCAACGTTTCATTAGCATGTGTCGAGTACCCCTAGGCATGACACTGCACACACACATGATTAATTTAAAACCGATACCATACATCATATATTTTGTCCATAAGTATTTTAGGATGTACCCTGTAAAAAGCAAGACATTGTAGTTTTTTATTTTTTATTTTTTTTCCAAACTTTATTTAAATTCTAGTTAAGATGTAGCACAATAGTAATTTCAGCGGTAGAATTTAGTGATTCATCACTTACATATAACACCCAGCGTTCATCATAACAAGTGCCCACCTTAATACCCATCCCTCGTTTAGTCCACCCCCCACCCACTTCCCTCCATCAATCCTCAGTTCTCTATCATTAAGAGTCTCATGTGGTTTGTTTTCCTCTCTCTTTTCCCCCTCCATATGTTCATCTTTTTTGTTTCCTAAATTCCACATATGAGTGAGATCATACGGTATTTGTCTTTCTCTGGCTGACTTACTTTACTTAGCTTAATACTTTCTAGTTCTATCCACGTCATTGCAAATGGCAAGATTTCATTCTTTTTGATGGCTGGGTAATATTCCATTCTGTATCTCTACTAGCTCTTTTTTGTCCATTCATCTTGCAGTGGACATCTGGGCTCTCTCCATAATCTGGCTATTGTTGATAATGCTGCTATAAACATTGGGATGCATGTCCCCCTTTGAATCAGTATTTTTGTATCCTTTGGGTAAATACCTAGTTGTATAATTGCTGGGTCATAAGATAGTTCTATTTTTAACTTTTTTTGAGGTACCTCCGTACTGTTTTCCAGAGCGGCTATACCAGTTTGCATGCCCACCAACAGTGCAAGAGGGTTCCCCTTTTTCTGCATCCTCACCAACATCTCTCGTTTCCTGTGTTATTAATTTTTACCATTCTGACTGATGTGAGGCGATATCTCACTGTGGTTTTGACTTGTATTTCCCTGATGTTGAGCATCTTTTCATATAGACACTCTGTTTTTTTAAAATATAAACCATTATCATCACACACCCACATGCATACATACATACCCTAAAAATTAGCTAATCTCTTAAAATAACCAGTCAATGTTCAGGTCATAACAATTTTCTCTCTCTTTTTTTTTTTTTGGTTTGCTTTTGTTTTTGTTTTTCCAATAGATGAATCAAGAGCCAAATAATACCCACACATGGCATTGGTTGATGTGCCTCTAAAGTGTCTAATGATCTATAGCTTTCCCTTCCCTCTTTTTTTCCTCACCATCTGTTGTCAATGAAACCATACCATTTATCCATTGAATTCTTACATTTTGAGTCTTGCTAATGGCATCCTCATGGCGTCAGTCACCAAGCTCTTCTAATTGCATTTACTGAAAACCAGTTAGATTGAGAGGCTTGATCTAGTTTAGGTTTGCGGGGTTTTTTTGGGTTTTTTTTTTGTTGTTGTTGTTGTTTTGGCAAGAACAGTAGTGCTGTTCTCCCTTTCTCAGAGGAAGTGTGTGGTGGTCACTTGTAATCTTTGGTCTTTATGAAAGTAGTACACTGACAGTTGTCCATGCCTAGAACTACTTTCTGTGCCTCGATTGTCCTGACTTTATCAGTCTATGGTTCCTGTCTTCGGAGAACTCTTAATTTTGTCAGAGCAAGCACAACTCAGTAAGTAATTACGGGCCACTGTCACAGCTCCGGGGATAGTCTCAAGCTATCTTCACAGTTACCAAGGGACGTGATTTCCAAAGCAGAAGTTCTGAAACCTGTATGGCTGACCTTTGAAACTATCTTGAAAAAATACAGATTTTCAGACTTTTTTCGGGTGTATTTTGATTTAGCAGAATGAGAGTGGGACCCATAAAAGATGCGAATGGTAAAGAGATAGACAGGGATGGAAAAAGCCAGATCGCAAAGCCATCTCCATGATTTTGGACCTGATATAGGGAAATAGGAGGCAGGAAGGGCAATGACCAGGCTGTCGCTGTCTTCCAGTAAGATATAAATGTGGCCTGGAGGACAAGGTCATAGCACTTGGGGTGGAGAAAAGTAGATGGAATGAAATACAAGAGGTAGAATCAGCATGGCTTGTCACTCCATTGAACGAGAGCTGGGGGTAGTAAGAAAATTGTATGGGTGCCCAAGACCCGGGCCTCAAGCTTCATAGTGAAATCTGGTATTAAGTGTATTTGTGAATTTTACATTTCTGCATAACTTAGGACATCAAAATGGTGTTTTGTTTTATTTTTTTTTTACCACTTCACTAATTTGGGGTTTGGAAACAAAAGTAATTGGGGTTCTCCAGAGAAACAGAAGCAACAGAGAGTGTGTGTGTGTGTGTGTGTAAAGATATTTATTGTAAGGAGTGGCTTACACAATAGTAGAGGCTGAAAAATGCCCAGATCTGCAGTTAGCAAGGTGGAGATTGGGGAGAGCCAATGGAGTGGTTCCAGTCTGACCCCAAAGGCCTGAACACGCTGACAGCGTGTGTAAATTCCATTCAGAAAGCCAGCAGTCTTGAGACCCATGAAGAACTGATCTTTCCATTCATTGCCACGGGCTAGAAAAGGCCAGTGTCCCAGCTCAGGGCATCCAGGCTGGACTTTCATGAAGGATCAATGTTCTGTGCAGGCCTTCCACTGATTAATGCTACCCGCATTAGGGAGGACAATATCTGCTTTACTCAGACTGTGGACTCAATGTTCCTCTCACCCTACAGCACCCTCCTGACAAGCCACTCTGACTAAATATCTGGGCAGTCAAGTGGAGGCATGAGATTGACTGTGACAGAAGCTATTCTGCTCACTCCAACTACAGCTGCAGTTTTACCATTTGTAGGGCTTTTGATATTCTAACATCAGTCCCAACTACAGACCCCCCTCATGTGCCAGCCAGCAGTAAATCAGCAACGTCTCCAGCTCCCTTCCTCATTTACAAGGTGTTTGGGGCATCACAAGTACCTAACAGATTCTCCAAGTCTTTCCTGTTTATTGAAATGGCATCAGATGAAAGTAAGGCAGCACAGCTCAAGATGGTAGACTTAGGAGCTCTGCGAGCTCTCTTCGTGGAGTTCAGTATAGAACATTTTTCATTTCCCTGGTTACTTTTAGAAACAAAATGAAATGAAGCCTGAACATTGCAGTGCTAAACAGCTGGAGGGTTGTTCCTTCTCTCCTCCTAGCTACAGCGAGGCATCGCTATTTGTTTTCTTTTATTAAATGTCTCATTGCCTCTGAAACAGAAGTAGATATTACAGTTGGCACGGACCACAGGAGCCCGCAGCATAAGCCCCCTTCTCTGTCGCCCGCTTGTTCAGAGACAGATGTCAGCTTCAAGTTGCCATTGACCTTATTGTTTACTCTGCTTAATTAAATACCATTTTAATATTTTCTCATCTGCCACCCCGCACAGCTCACATCCATGCTGTGGCACAACATGGGGGAGAAGGAAATGTCTTTTAAGCTGGAGCACTTAATTAGCTCCCTGGCCCCAGGGGGAAGCGTCAGATAGAGATACAGCTAAAAGTAGGGTAGAGAGTAGCCGTACCTGAGAGACAGCCCTTCATGGGCAAGAAAACACTGGCTACCTTCTGATGATGCCCGTGTTATTAAAATTGTTTTGGGGGGAGGGGAGGGGCGTCTGGGTGGCTCACTTGGTTGAAACATCTGCCTTTGGCTCGGGTCATGATCTCAGGGTCCTGAGATTGACCTCTGCTTTGGACTCCCTGTTCAATGGGGAGCCTGCCTCTCCCCTCCCTCTGCCTCTACCATCCTACTCCTCCTCTTTCTCACTCTCTCTCTCTCTCAAATAAATAAAATCTTCAAAATATTGTTTTGGAATTAATAACTGTCTTGAATGATGTATGTGATAGTAACGTATTTGTATTCCTGGTACCCCTGTTTATTCAGTTACGCTTGCTCATGTCTGCCCGAGGCTGCTTTTCTCTTGACCCCAGCGTGTACATCATCCTTGGTGTAAATAGAATGGCCCCACCGTGAGGTTCTTAGTCCCTTTCTGACACTGTCAGGGGACAAGATTGTCATTGAGCGCCTCCTGACTGTGTTGTTTTAAATGCAGTCACTACTGGGGAACCTGGGTGGCACAGTTTTTGGGCGTCTGCCTTTGGCTCAGGTTATGGTCCCAGGATTGAGCCCCATGCTGGGCTCCCTGCTCCTTGGGAGGCTTGCTTCTCCTTCTCCCACTCCCCCTGCTTGTGCTCCTTCTCTCGCAGTGTCTCTCTCTGTCAAATAGATAATTACAATCATAAATAAATAAATACATGCAGTCACCATCTTGTTAAGACTCATTGGAGGAGGAAATTTCTCGTACAATGAAATATTATTATAAAATAAGAAAGTAAACCATGGTATAAGACACGTTGCAAAGATTTAATTATAGATTACATTATACAAATATAGGTATAGTTATAAATATAGTTATATAGGTAAAATATAGACATAGGCTCTAGATACGTAGAGAGATGTCAATTATAGATAGAACTCAATACTGTATATAGATATACAGGAGTACTATAATAGCATAAAAGAGTAATCCGTTCTTGTGAAAACATAAAACCCAGGAGCTCCTGGGAGGGACAGCAGCCCAGCCCTCTTCCCCTGGTGCAGGCAGCCATTCTGGCTCATTCCTGTTCCTGCGGAGCTGCCACCGTCAAGCCCCTGGATGTTGGCCAAGGGGTGGAGCACGCTGGGGGCCCATGGGTAGCCCTTTATCTTCTGAATGCTCTGGAATCATTTTGACCGTGAACTCACTTCGGCCTGTGCATGAGCCACAGTCACCTCTGTCTTGTAGCCTAATGGTGGCAGTAAAACTCGGATTTTAAGTCCATTAGAAATGCTTGTTTACCTTAGGAAAATAATGAGTAAGCTTGCGGTGAATCAGAAAGTCCTCATCAGAGAACTAAAAATGCTAAAGGCTAAGAACACTGGGGAGGGAGCAAAGCAACTGGAGCCCAGAGGAAAGACCACCCTCCCCCTGCCCCCATTACCCTGGCTCCCTGGGTGGTCAGCAGGCACCACTGGGGGAAGGCCTCCTTCCTCACAGCTAAAGCTGGGATCCCAGTCGCGCCGCACCGCTGTTCCGCGTCCCCGTGACTCTCCGCGGTTCTGGCCATGGCCGAGGAGAACAGCCCCACTGTGTGCCACAGCGCCCTGGGCTCTCTCCCTCTCTCCCTCAGGCTGCAGCCCAGAGGTTGGACGGAGGTGTGGGGCCTGCAGGTGCCTCCCAAAGTGGGAGACAAAAGTATGGATAAGTGAGAAGCACATTGTAGCTATTTCTCAGAGGGTCCCCAGCGGGACCCAGTGCTGCCCTGGATAGTAAGGTGAGTATGGGCAGTCCAGTACTGATGACCTCCTTTCTCCACTCTTGCTTTCCCACCTCTTTGCTCTGAGACCAAGATCATCCAAAAATAGTCTCCCTTCATCTCTGTTTTCATGGGATATCACATGGAGGCACTGCCCAGAGGTGATTCCTCTTCTGGTTGGACATACATCCCTTCTCACCATTTTTCCAATGAGAGAGAGATATTTTAAAACTTTTTTTTTAATCAGTGTCAGTTATGGATATGCTCAAATAGTTCTACTAGGGCTTTTTTGAAAGGCAGTTCTCTGCCCTCCGGGCGTACCCTCCATTCCCTTTCCCCAGCAGAACCCTTGTGATACCTTTGGTATTTTCCAGACTAAAACTGCATTCACGGATTCCATCTTTCCAATTTGTGTTTCAGTGTGTGGAAACATTGAGACCATCAGGCATTTCATGAACACTGTCGCCTTGAAGAACTCTCTTTTGGAAACTTCTTGCCTCTTCTAGTCAGACTGAGCCACGGGCACTGTGATCTTCCCTCTCCATCATCCTTTGCTATCTCTTGAATTGTTTCCCCTGCTTCCCGTGCCCCATGTTTTTTCCCCTTGATTGACTCCCTGATTGTGATGAAGCACGTCTCTAGCAGCTTCCTGAGAGAGCCTATGGAAGAGGTAAATTTCTAGAGACCTGTCTGATCATGTCTTCCTTCACCCACCCGGCTAGGTGTATGTTGGTTGGAAACCATCTTCTTTCAGAATTTCAGGGGAATTGCTTCATTGTCCTCTGCTGTAGGGCCTTCCTCCGTGCCCAGCGCTCCAAGGGCTCCTCGTTCCACTTTGGTGGGCATTTCCTCAGTTCTGTGGGACACTCCACGTGCATTCTCTCTCACGTCCTTCATTTCTAGGTGGTTTTCATCATGATTTCCCTCTGTAAGACTTTTTCCTGTTGTTTGTTTCTGGAATCCCATTTGTTTGTGTCGAACCCCCTAGCTGGATCCTCTTTGAATTTTCCTGTCCCCTCTGTTTTCCATTTCCTTCTGTCTCTCCCTCCTACCCTGCCCCCTTCAGTTGGTCCTTCTGTGAAGAGTCTTTGAGAAGCACCGTGCAGAGGGATCCACCACATTCTGCCTCCCCTTGTTTTAACACCGTGCTTGTTGTTTTTGCATCTCTTAGTGCTGTTACCAATCTGAGGGCCTAGTCTCTTACTTACTTCCTGCACTAATCAGTTATCTTTATTTCCATTCACTTCTGTACAGTTCCTCTTTGTAAATTCCCTTTGTTGCAACAGCCCGGAAGACATGTAAAATTCTTCTTGTGTGTCTATGTATCTTAAGAACCACTTTTTCTGTCCAATCTCAACTATCCTCTCCTCACTGTTTATATCAACATTTGGGAATCATCCTTTCTCTTTTATAAATTTAAATTAGACTTTCTCAAAGATGCTTTGATTCCCTTAGCTCCATTTATTTAGATTTGTTTTCTAAGTAAGTTGTGCCTTTTTTTGAGAGGGGGAGAAGGGAGAGAGAGAGGAAAATAGAGAGAGGGGTAGAGGGAGAGGGGGAATCTTAAACAGGCTCTACCCATGTCCAGCACAGAGCCCAATGCAGGGTTTGATCCCACGACTTTGAGACCATTGACCTAAGCCTAAATCAAGAGTCAGATGCTGAACCGACCGAGCCACCCAGGTGCCCTATAAATTTTGCTTTCCCTCAAGGTGCTCACTGTGGCTTGCCAGTGAGCCTCTGTACTGTCCTTTTATTGCTTTTAAAAACTGCATTTTTATTTTAGGATTCAGATAGTTACTTTTTTTCCTTTGACGGCCCTTTTTTTTTCTGTATGGGTCACTTATATTTCTAGCAGTAATGAATCAGAAAATGTTGCAGCCCTTTGAAACAATATTTGGGAGAGAGAAATGGGTATGAACATCAATTTGTTCCAATTTCACACTTTTGTGTTCATTGTTTGCCTGTCTAAAGCTCCCATCCATTTTTAGATAGACTTATTTCTGTTCCCAGGAATTCACTGCTCTGTGGTTACATTTACATATATCCATTCCAGGCAACCAAAAAAAAAAAAAAAAAGAGAGAGAGAGAGAGAGAAAGAGAAAGAAAACCTAAACTGAAGACTTTGTCCAATTTGTTTCCTGAGATCACCTGTTTCATACTATTTATAAGTAAAATTGAGAAACTGACACTAAAATCAGGAAAGCGGTTGTTAATCAGACTGAAAACAGCAGTCAATGAAGTTGTCCCCTTTTTCTCAGTGGATTTTGTTGCCGACTGGAAACAAAGCCCAGTGGATCGCAGGGCTTTTGTTTCAGAGCTCTGGGGATAAGTACTGTGAGCAGCAAGGAGACCTGTGGTCCGACCATCTCTACAGGCTGGGGCAGCATGCTTTTTGGTATCTGTTGCTGCTGATTCACCTTTTCTTTTCCATTTATAGTGCTTCTCTTCTGGTTTCCCAAACCGCCTTTGTTTGCAGTTTCTGATTCGAAAGAATCTGGGCATATCCGAGTAATAGCTCAGTTAGTACAAATCAACATCTCTTCCTTGGCAAGGTAGTTTCCTCGTGGCAGAAACTGGATGTCACATTAACCCAAATGAGCCCATTATGTCTTAGATTAAATGGTCCCATAACTTTCTCCAGGATCCCTGAGCTGGAGCTGTTTCCCTTTGGTCTGTGAGATCTTCTGTCCACGTCTTGCCAGTCCTCCTTTCCAACTCATACCGCATTGCTTTCAGAGCCTCTCGGTTGAAAACAGTCCTGCACGCTCAAGCTGTTGATGACTCACGCTGGTGCTCACGCGGGTTCAGGTTCATTTGGCAGGTAGAGAGCCCGACATGGGTACACAGGAGTGCCCTGCTTACCCCACCGCCGACCCAGCCACCGTCCCAACTTCTCTTCTGCGGCGACTTCTCAGATTTGAAGAGGTGCCAAGATCGTGTGAAGAGTTTCTCAAGTTTGACCTTGGAGCATAAATTAAGATTAGATAGACTTCTTCCCTCCAGTGATTTAGTAAACTTCTTTTAGAGAGAAAATGCTGTATAAATCTGTGAAATTTTGCTGGGAAGGAAGATTCTAAGGAGAAAAAAACCCAGGCTTCTCATTGTTCATCAGGACTTATTAACATTACCCAATATTCATTGTATCCAGCACCCAATGGAGAGTGTCTTTCCAGAGGAAAGTGCTTTGTAGGAGATACATGTTTTCAGTGTATATCTTTTTTAACTTAGATGCTTTGTTGTGTGGATGATATGTGTTTGGTAAAGGAATTTTTTTGTTTTTTAAGATTTTATTTATTTGACAGAGAGACACACAGGGACACACAGGGAGAAGCAGCCCTCCGGCCAAGCAAGGAGCCCAATGCAGGGTTGATCCCAGGACCCTGGGATCATGACCTGAGCTGAAGGCAAATGCTTAACGACTGAGCCACCCAGGCGCCCCAGTAAAGGAATTTTTTAAAAATCCACAGTTATCCCATTCTTTTTAGAATTAGAGATGTTACATTAGAGAAGTTTTAGTCATGCTTTTCTCTCTGCCTTCCCCCTTTCCCCAACGTAGTCAAGCCTCCATCATTGTCCCCAGTAAAGGGGATCATTGGTGCAGATAATCCAAATCCCCAGCTAATCCTCTCTGTGTGGGGGGTTCACAGGCCCACCACTCAGGGCCACAGGCCTCATCACACCTGGGGCGTGACCATGGCTCCCTTCTGGGGTATAGGGCGACTTGTGGACACTGAGGAATAACTCCCAGGGCAAGAGGGTAATCTGCAAGGCAGATAGCCCCACAGGGATCATCAGGAGCCCCTAGTCCAGAGAACAAAAGAGGGGCAGTGGGTCTTCCCTCCTAGGCCAGCTGACCCTCTGGCCCTGGAATTGGGGGACTCATTGGTATTCAGTAATGGTCCAGTTCAAGGCCAGCCTGAGAAAACTTGCCATCAATATAAAAGTGACCTCAGGTCAGGCATTGAAAGGGAGGATGATTCTTCTCAGCTACAGGCACAGACAGTAGAAAGGAGTGAGGTAGTTATTCAGGGTTCCTGAAACATCACCCTGCATCCAAGTGCTTGACTCCTACTCAGAGGGAGACTTTGCGAGACCAGTAATTCATGTGCAACTCCTCCTTGAGTCTTAAGATTCTTTGAATTGGAGTTTAAGTACATTATAGCCAAGACGGGTACGTACAGCAAGATTCTTTCTGGTTTGCAAGCCTGTCAGTCAAATTGGTCATTTGGAGCAGTCATTCTGTCTTAGAATGTCAGGAACCTCTTTGAAGGTTTATCCAGTGCAAGAAGGAATCATGAGCTGAGAAACAAAGAAGGGTTCTTTTTTTCCCCGGGATGGCATTTTCCAGTATCTCAGTATCCAAAATGTATCTTATAATAAGCTTCGAGGGCATCATTAATTTACCTGGTGTAGCATAGATTTTTAAGCTTACGATTACAGTTCCCCATTTTGAAAAACCCATTAACTTCTCCTTCCTTTAAAGCAATTTTTGAAATGAAGGGTCTGCCAGTATATGATACGGGGTGACTTTGGAAAGAAGCCATTCCAGACTTGCCGGTCTTCCACTTTCCTTTGAGGGGAAAACATTGAAGCATTAAATACTTCCACATTCTAAGCCCGCGTGTCTCTAAACATCTAAAAGGGGAGAAAATGAATACATTGGCAGACTAACTCCGTGAGGACAAAACTGTGTAGATAATCATGTCACCTACTTAATAAATGCACGCTGTGAATTGGACGCTGCCCCAAGCACCTCACAGATGCAGCTCATTTCATCTTCTGATCGAGAAAGGGATATAATCAGATGGAGAAACTGTGTGCAGAGGAGTTCAGGGACGTAATCCCGACTCCAGTGCTGTCCGTGTGCCCAGCATGGTGGCTGCTACATGCCTGGGCGTCCTGGGATGTGGCCCAGGGAACGCCACGGTTGGACTCCGGTAGTCGTGTGGTCCGCACGGCCAGCTGAGCCTCCGCGCCGCTCCCCCACCCTCCGACCTGGATGCTGAGGCCGTTGACTTGCTGTGCCTGGCTAAGGTTACCAGTCTCTTAACCCAGATGCAGTAAGTCAAAGAACAGGGACCAGCCCTGGAAACTACACTTCTCCCACAGTCCATCCTCCCAACTTTGCTTCAGCTAAGTAAGGCTGAGAGTGGGCCCTCTCAGACCTTCTGGGAGCGGTTGGCCTGCTCCCTTACAGCCGACGTGCCCTTGCTGGCAGCTCGACATGCAACCCCAGCTCTTTCCCTCCGTGGTCCCCCAAATGGGCCTGCTATCGCCTTGGGTTTTGGAGAAAAGCTCAACCAGCTTCACGGTCCGAGCAGATTTGGGGCTTTCTGTGTGGCCTTTCCATGGGCCCTCCCCCTCCGCTTGCTGGTCTACCAGGCTGCTCGGTCGCGCTCACTGGAGCCGTGCTCAGCGCCCCGCGCAGGAATGCCAACCTGTAAAACCTGAGCATCACATGACTTTAAGTGCACATTCGTTATAAAATTTTTAAAGCTCACTGGATTTTATTAGAATATGTGAGCCAGACTGAGTATATTAAATTTATGAGTCCAATTGATGCAGTACCATAATAATTCAATACAATATGCTTATGTCATTAAGCTCATAAAGAAGATTCTCTGAGTAGCTGTAATGAATAGTTCCGATTCTGTAATCACAGACTAACATTTTCACCCTGATGAATTTTAACTGGGAGCTCTCAGAATTCTCTATAAAATCAAGAAATAAATGCCATATTTCAAATGACTACTTATTCCACGTATTTACTTTAAAACCTAGGATGGATGAAAAGAAGTACCTGCTAAGACAGAATTATTCATTAGAAATACTAAAGAGGTTGGAAGAGGTTAGCATGAAGTAGACTAGGACTGTGATTTATGGCTAGTCATAAATTATAAATAAAAGCCCAAGAGACTGTTCTGCTTTGACTAATTTCATTGGCTCCCTCATCTTTTACCTTATTCCCCCAAGACAGAATTTTCTTATCTATCACTATGTAATAAACTACCCCGAAATTTCCTTCAAGCTACTGCCATTTTATTGCTTATGATGCTGTGGTTCTGAAATGTGGGCAGGGCTCCGCCGAGTGGTTCATCTTTTCCAAGTACCAGGTATCATGTCGGGCCATTTCCATGGCTGCATTCTGATCATGGCACCCTAAGAACTGGGCCTGGCTGGGGCTCTGGAGCCTATCAGCTGATTCTCTTGGTGAAAACACGGCACAGGCTCCATTCAGAAGGCCTGAGAGGACCCAGGAATCAGAAGAGACACTACCGGACCATAGTGCAGGACCCCCAATGTGAGGACCAATGGAGAGTCAGTCTAGCGAGCAGCACATTCCAGAAGTGTGTCCCCCACACTCAGTGGACCGCACATTGTGTGCACACAGTCCAGTCTTGTGGACTCCTGGGGAGACTCCAAGCTGTGCATCCTCACTGTGACGCTTTGCACATGTTCTCCCTACTGCCTGGAATGCGTTTCCTTCCAGTAGCTTCCATCAATATTCTCTCCAGTCTGATTCTTACGTCATCCCTCAGCCCTTGGTATAAATGTCCCCAGTTCCCAGAACTAGGCTGGATGCCTTTTCTACATGCTCCAAAAGCATTTCATTCCTATTTAGAAAATGTAGCCTTATTTTAATCAGTGCATTACCTGTCCAACTCTCTGGAATGCCTACACAGTACTTAGGGCAGGAACTGATCTTAAAACTGAAACCTCAGCATCCCTGGCATGTAGAAAGCTCTCAACAAAATTTGTTGAGTGCACGAATGAAGTCTCAAGAGAGAAGAGCCAACAAAGAACAAACCTTGTCCAGTCGTTAGAAGACAAGTAGGATTTAGATGAATGATTCTGAACAGTGAAGATATGGTGCAGGGCAGCCTGTGCTTGTTTTATTTAACATTGGACCCCCAGTGCCAGGCCCACTGCTCCTTGTAGAGGTGGGTGGATGAGTTGCTTGAATCAAACTGTCCTCATTTCATCAGAGTGTGGAGGATATTAAGGGGCATGTCGGGGAAGGGCGTGATCCATTGGAGACAAATGTTGGGATTCCTACATAGCCAGAAAGAGAGGTCAGCTGGAATTCATGAGTTTGAAACTAGGAAGCCTTGAGTGAAGAATATCGACCCCACTGGGTTGATTCATGACCATGGTGTGGACAGTGGTAACCAAACCTCTCTCGGATCTGGAAATATCCCAGCGTATCTCCATCCTGGCTTGATCCGTCTTCAGAGCCCATCAGTCAAAGATGAATTTTCCACGTGCCACAAGGTAAATGAAATCTCTAAGTCTCAGCAGACTGATCGTTGTCTTTAGCTGCCACCATGGCTAGTGGCTACTGGAAATGAGGAATTCCAGCCAACTGCCTTCCCTAATATGTCACAGTGGAAAGGTGGATAAGGCCCTACTACATTTTTAAAGCACGTTTTAATAATTTCAATAACTTTAAATTAAATTTTGAATGAACGTTAAAATTTTGTGACATGAAGGGGCTCGACAACAGTGAGATGGCTGGGGGACATCAGGAGTGACACACCTGGGCAGTACACGGCCATGAAACACTCAGCAGGCTGCAGTTACAATCTTGAGCATGAATGACTCTATTTTATAGGCTAGAGTCTTATGTTCTAGAATATAGATTATTCTAGAGTATATAATAATAGACTCTAAGCCCCTAGTAGGCCTTTATAGCAACCTAAAATAGTCATGACTTTTTCCCCCTGATAATTAAAATAGAAGGAAGGGAGCCAAAAAAATAAGAAGGTAAAGTCTTTTGAATGCTTCAGGAGGACCTACTCTTATTCCTATGTGTTCTCTACACACACACACACACACACACACACACACACACACACACAGGCAAATTCTGAGAGCTCCTGTGAACATGGGCTCGAAAGAGGAGGGCTCTGTTTACATTGACTCATTACATTTCAGGCCTAAGGGATTGTACCTTGTGAATTATATTAGGCCTTCTGACTTTCTCCTGAACTTCAAGAGCCAGTCCTTTGTCAGCTTCTGTGGTCTGTTGATGTAGGCTAAGTCACTGCCTCTTGTGGTCTCAGTTTCCCCATCTGTAAACAAGATATGCGTACCTTGTCCTCCTCCTCCTCAGCATGTTCTAGGGGTCACGTGAGCTCATGAACTGGGAAGTGCTTTGTACAGAGTGCCTGCAGACCCAAATCAGGTTCAGGGCCCTCTCTGCGTTCCCCTTCAGGTCCTGCTATTCCCCACACAGAGCCCTGCACATGCCGGCCTGGCTCCCTAGTTCACACTGTTTGCCGAGCCTGGATGCTACTCCATCTTGCCTCCTTCGTAGACCCCAGACCTGAAAGGAAATGCTGCAGAATGGCAGGGGCCACACCATTTAACTTCCTTCTCATCTCCCAGGTTTTTGCCTGGATGGACTATAGAGCATGTGGTCAGTCCCAATGACCAGACTAGCACTTCGTCCAGAAACTCCAGACTTGGAAAGAGCAACCCAGCCGAGGCTGTCTTAAGGCCAGCTTTTAGTTAGGCTGTTCTAGTAATTTAAGTACTTTCAGCTAGAGCGGAGACTGAAATTGTATTGTAGGTCACACATGAATCATGTTAACAGAATGACCTTCATCAAGAATGAAATAAAAATGAAAATAGCATGTAGCAGCACATTATATTTTCAATTTTTTCTTTCTGATGCAGTGTATTGATTGAGGTACAAGGCTAAAGCTTTAAAATAATTGACTAAATTCTTGCTGAATTGCCCTATATTGCTGTAGGGAGTGTGTTTCACCTTTCAGAACTCATTAACACAGCCAATAGACCATATTAGCCTATGTTTTGGTTCAAAAGATTAGTAATGTTTAGTTGTTTTGAAATGGTGTTGGAATTTTGAATATTGACCTGTGTGTATATCAGGGTTTAGGGTAGGAAGTTTCCAGGTTATCACTTGGCTAGGGAGGTACCACCAGGATGCACTGACCCGTCTCAAATGTTATTCACTAAAGCCTCCCCAGATGGACCTTTTCCTAAGAGCGGGGTACCCTGGGAAGATCTTGATCTGACTTCAGATCAGCACCCGTGCACCCCAGGACCTTGGGTGTGGTATAGATGGAAAGTTTCCTCTGACCTGGACTGGTGCCCAAGCCTGCCTGCCAGTGTGTCAGGGGTCACTGTTCAGTAGCTTGTCTGTGAACAGTAGAAAATCCCAGTAGCCATCACCAAAAAACGGATGCATCCACTGCTGGGCTTGGGACCGCTAAGACCAAAGGCTCTCTGGCAGCTGGCCCTCTGTGAGGGTTCCACGAGGTTTTTACACTCTTGGTAACGTCCTCTGGCAGCGGCTATGGAAGCTGTAAAAGATGGATTCCAGCAGACCCCAAGTGGTGTCTTCATTAGCAGATACCGTGGTGGTGGGGGTGCCCATCCCAGAATATGAATGGGAAAAGTTTACTAGTCTTCTGCCCTCAGTCAGCCCAATAACCAATCCCCAAAGGACGGAAAGATATTTTTTCAGAATGGGATCTGAGTGCTATTTGGGAAGGAAAAAGGAAGCAGAGCAATTAAAAAAATGGCCCAGTGCCCATGAAGGCTCTCAGGAAAATATGGAAACATGGGCACAGCTACACTGGGCTCCACAAAGATGAGTATAAGCCTTACAGCAAGAGATGTGTTTCCCATCCACATGTCTGTCTGGAACCTTAACTCCGAGAACCCAGAGCTCCCCGGTCTCTGCGAGAGCAGCCTCAGGCCTGGGAAAGGCGACATATCTGGCTCAGGGTAGGCGGATGGCCTTGTCCAGTGAGAGATGGCAGTGTTGGGGGGGGGGTGCCCAGTAGGCAAATAGGGGGATGGTAGACACTGGTGATTGAGCCCCAGCCTCTGGGGCTGGAAGATGTGATTGTGTGTCCTTCAAGGCATTACTTAAGCCTCCTGGTCCTCAGTTTCTACATCTAAAAGATGGGGATAATCATGGCCCCTACTTCATAAAGTTGTTGTGATCATTAAATGAGATACCCCATGAAGTGTTCTCACTGTGCCTAGAACACCGCAGGCCCTTGATGAGTGGCCGGTCTCTGTAAGAGTGACAAGATGGCAGCCGGTCAGCCTGTTGTGTGCGCGTGGGAGACAATCCTCAGGAAATATGTGGAGACGTCTTGACAGGTATGATTTGAAGAAAAGGACCGCTTTGGGAAGAAGAGGTCAGGAGCCTGGTGCCAGCGTCTCTGACAAGCTATATGTCCTTCGTTCATCCTGTGGTCTTTTGGCCTCCTCTTGAAAAGCTCCTGGTCCCCTCCAGCATTTTGTCTTGTTTGGGGGTAGAGCACATGCCTGTTTAATGCTTTGTTTGGAACAGACCCATGCAGTTCTGTCTTTCCTGGTCCCTTGGACCCCCTGCTTACTGGCCCCTGCACAGACTGACCTTAAAAAACAGGAAGATACACCCACAGACTATAGGTGAAAGGCACTTTCTGGAATCAGGGTTCTCTGCTTCAATACTGAAATGTGCGTTCAAGATCAGCCATTTAAACTTGATTTTCTGAAAGTACTGATAACAGAATACCTTGTGCTTTAGTGCTGGTCCGAGTAGCAGAAGGCAAATTACATTTATTTTTATTATTCTTACATCTTTTTTTTTTAATGCCAATAACTCCTGAGCTAGGTCCCCCACGTTGCTGTGCTGTTTCCTTCTCTCCCCTGTGTCTTCTGTTCTCCCTCAGTCACAGCCCTTCCTCTGTCATCCTCCCCCAGCCAGCCCCACCGTCTCTGTGTGGTCCCTGCCCTTTCCCCCCTTCGCTCACACTCAGACGCTCTCCCAGACCCCTTCTCGCTCTGTACCGTGGGTTTGTGATCTTATAGAAAAAGGATTTCGTTTAATCTGACTTTCATCTTCCGACGGCCCTGGGCGAGGCCGGGCTGAAATGTTGCACAGCTGCAGGGGCTGAAACTGCCCGTTCTCAGCGGCCCCAGGCGGAGCGCCTAATGAAGCCAAGACTCGGGTGAGACACCCGCCACCAGGATGGGCAAGGCTTGCCGGCCTTCTGTGGTCCCTGACAGCCACGGAGATTTAAATATGCCTGGGTTTTGTTTCTTTTCTTTTCTTTTTAATGGAGAAAACGCCATGTGAAAGAAACAGAAATTGGATATTGGATTTCACAAATCCTTCTCCTTCTTTGCTCTTCTGACCCTGATAAGCCACTTAAACTCCTAATGTCCTTCAGTTTTTATAATACTTTTTTATAAAGTGAAATGCCCTGGGGATGCAGCTTGGCTCTTCTAGACTTGTTTTTCACATACCAGGGAGGGCTAGACAATAAAAAGGGGATCGCTTCGACAGGAAGAACTTTAATTTTCTCCCCTCAGCCGCAGATGCTATAGAAAACATTGTGAGCACAAGGAACAACAATGACTTATGCAGGGAATATGTGTGTCTTTCTGTATTTTACACATAATATATGATATCAAATATATTTAATAGCAGAGTTCTAGTTCATTGGCTGATCTTGGCCTGAGCCTAAAATCCTACAAGGGAACTGTTTTACTGGAGAGATAGCTATAAACTTGATTCACTGGACCCCATTATGTGGAGGCACATTTCGTCCCTGAGGAAGAGCTCGGACGGAAGAAGCAGACCAGTCACCACTGCGTGCCTCTCTGGGAAGGGCGGTCAGAGGGCATGGGCGCGGGTGGAATACTATACAGCCGTGAGAGTGAAACACGCTGCAGCTAGACCCAGCAGGGTGTGTGAGTCTCACATACATCATGTTACAGCCCAGGACGCCAGACACAAAAGACTGTCCTGTGTGATTCCATGAATGTGAGGTTCAAAAACTGGCAAAACTAATGGATGGTGGGAGAAGTCAGGATCGCTTGTCCTTGGGGGAAGGGTTGTGAGGGAGAATGAGGGGGGCTGCTCCTGGGTACTAGCAGCGGTGTCTTGTTTTTATCTTGGTCCTGATCACACAAGGATGTCTACTTTTTGAAACTTCATCAGATTGTGCACGTGTGCTGTTTTCGCTGTGTCCACCTCAATTTTTAAAAATTAACTCCTCAAAAAATAAAATAAAATAAATACAAATTAACTCCTCATTACACTGTTGGTAGGAATGCAGGTTGGTGCAGCCGCTTTGGAAAACAGTATGGAGATTCCTTAAAAAATTAAAAATAGAGCTACCCTATGACCCTACAATCGCACTACTAGGTATTTACCCCAAATGTCGTGAAAAGAGGGGCCATATTTACCCCAATGTTCATTGCAGCAATGGCCACAATCGCCCAACTGTGGAAGGAGCCAAAGTGCCCTTCAACAGATGAATGGATAAAGAAGATGTGGTACATATATACAATGGAATACTACGCCTCCATCAGAAAGGATGAATATCCAACTTTTGTAGCAACATGGACTGGATTGGAAGAGATTATGCTGAGTGAAATTAGCCAAGTAGAGAAAGTCAAATATCACATGATTTCACTTACTTGTGGAGCATAAGGAGTAACATGGAGGACAGTAGGAGAAGGAAAGGAAATGTGAACTGGGGTAAATCAGAGAGGGAGATGAACCATGAGAGACTTTGGACTCAGAAACAAATTGAGGGTCTTGGAAGGGGGGTGAGAGGATGGGAGAGCCTGGTGGTGGGTACTGAGGGCACATATTGCATGGAGCACTGAATGTGGGGCATAACCAATGAATCTTGGAACACTGAAAAAATAAAACAATGTAATAAAAAAAGTAAAAAAAAAAAAAGAAAGATTTAACTCCTCAGATTCAGTAACCAGGGTTCTTTCCAATCATTTTTCCCAAGCTTAGCAGTATGTCAGGTGTGGTGGGGGTTCTGAAGAAGAAGGAGCTGCTACTGCCTGTGACCTCAAGAACCTTCTGGAAGTTTAGCTCTGTCTTCTGTCCCTATCCCTACACCTGATCCTTGGGTTTTGTCTTTCGCCAGAAGGAGTTTGGCCAGCCCACGGGCAGCCCATGGCACCAGCCTACCATGCCTCCCTCGACTACTTCAGAGCCCCTGAAGCTGACTGCAGAGAACACTCTCCAGTCAAAGCATTTCTTTGACTAAGGAAGTGGTCTATGTAAAGGGAGCCTAGGCTGCCCAGTCCCACGAAGCAGAGGTTGGTTTTGCAATGTAAAAACTCTCCCATACTGTTTGCAACTCACTGAATGAGGTCCTTTGCTCTTGAGTTTCTATGGAGACATGCTAGTGAGTTCACTTAAAGAAAAAGGCACTACCTGCACCTTGTTTTCCGATCTCTTGATGGTGGCGTCTGGGCAGGGAAGGGCTCTCCAATACTTTCTCTTTTTCTTTCATTTATGTTTAACTTTCACTTTTCATTGCACCCTTTGGGCTCTACTGGCCCTTTAGTTTAAAGCCCCCACCCCCTCCTTCTGAACTAATGTTGACAAATGTTGGTACAACATCAGTTTCCGGATGTGATTACCTTCCATTCTGTTGAAATTCGTTTTGAAGGCAAGTTGGTTGTGAGCATTAAATGCAGGCCGTGGGACCCCTGCAGCAGCAGGGCCGCTCAGGGAACTGCGGAGGTGGCGGCCGTGTGCTTTAGGCCGTGAGAGAGCTGAGGCCCTGAGCTCCAGCGCCCACGCTCCTCATCATCCTTGCTCCAAATGCTTCACTTTTAACCTGCCAACAACAGGCCATATTGTACTGCAAGCATCGGCTGGCAGGTAGGTGTGGTCTCTGACGTGTGCTTGTATCCGTATTGGAGGGACCATGGTTCCCTGAGAAGTTGCTGTTCTCAGCTTCCCTTCCCCCAGGAAAGTCAAAGTCGGGTTCCTTTTTGCCTCTGATGCAAATAGGTCCGGCTGTAAGATATTCATTTCTCAGCAGCTGGTTTTGGCCTCTTCTTGCCTCCCCCTGATTGCTCTTTCAAGCTCCTTTCCTGAGAGATTACTGTGAAACCAGTAAGTTAAGTGTATTGAGCAAAAAAAGACAGAGTCGGAGTTAAAAACACTTGTTTGTAAGTCCCCTCGCCTGATTAGTAGCTTTGCTCACTTCTGCAAAGGGTCCTCACCCGAAAATGAGTTTGACAGTAATCAAAGCAGGTAATTCTAGGCAGAGTATGATGATAGCATAAAATTAGGTGAGTTCAGAAGCTTGGGGGCATGGTGCAAGGTTTTGTTCTCGTGCTTTGGGGGCGGCTTCACAGAGGTATGCATGCGTGAAGACCCAGCAGATTGTCTGAAGAATGTACCGGGACTGTGCATCAGCAAGAAATTTGATTTTTAGAAACTATCAATTACTATACAGATGTTAATTATTAATAATCATGTTTAAGAAAACAGGAGATGATGAGTTTTCCTCCAGCAGTGTCTCCTTTCAGAAGTCAATTTCAGGCTGACAATTCATAGAGGAGGCTGAATCCCACCTCCCTGGGCCAGGGCCCCTCAGGGGTGGCATGGCGACATCGGGAATGAATAATGCTGTCCTGTGCGTTGTAGGACGTACCTGGGCACACGCCCACCCCAGAGCGGCAGTCACTGTCTTCTGTGGGGCCAATCACCCCTGATTGGGAGCCCCTCCTTCTAAGGCCTCAGCTGTGTTTTACAGACAGATTTCTTTGTTACTCAGAGTTTGTAATTATTATGTTTAATTCCAAGGTTTGTGATAGGATCGTTTATATCCTTGAAACAAACTGAGACCGTGCTAACGGTTTAGGCTCGCCCACCCCACCTCCACCCCCGCTCCGCTGCATTCCGTCCCATTCTGTTATAAATAACATTTGCCTGACCTGAAATATATTAACTATTTTTGCGTGTCCTGTTTTCCTTTAATACATCCTGCCAGCAGCCGCATCTGATTCCATCCCCAGCATCTCGGATTCTTGTCCCAGGCACGCTTTGCTTGCTGGGTGCCAGAGAAGGCCGCTGACAAACACGGGGGGGGGGGGGGGCGCAGCACAAGGGGGAGCTCGCAGCAATTCATCTTGGTAAGAATTTCTTTCCATTGATGATTATAGGTTTTGCAAAATGATTTGTAAATATTAGTACTTGGAACCGACCTGCTTGTCCCCAATATTTCTTTTTCCTTTAATTCATAGGACAGAGCGAAAGCAGACTGTGACGGTACCATTTAAAAATGCTAGTCAGCAGCACATTTAGCATTGTACAGAGGGCTAGCCTTTTTCCCCTCCTTTTAATCAGCTTTCTATTTAATAAGTAAGTTGGAGGGAGATGACTTATTAAAAAATAGGATCTTTTTTTAAAGATTTTATTTATTTATTTGACAGAGAGAAACACAGCGAGAGAGGGAACACAAGCAGGGGGAGAGAGAGAGGGAGAAGCAGGTTCCTGCCGAGCAGGGAGCCCGATGTGGGGCTCAATCCCGGGTCCCTGGGACCATGACCTGAGCCGAAGGCAGACGCTTAATGACCGAGCCACCCAGGCACCCCTAAAACATAGGCTCTTAATTAGTGCCGCTGTTGCTGGAGAGCAGACCCCTTCCCTGTGCCTGGCATTGGCATTTCTGCAGGCACTGTCTGCAGGTGGGCCCCAGGCCATGTCGCTGTGAGCCACAGGAAAGTCACCTGCATCATGGATATGGTGGCTGTCTTCCCTGGGGTGCGTCTGGTGACAGATTCCCCTGCGCTGTTTCTGATGACAGCCACAGCTCATTCAAAGTGGGCGGTGAGCTGTTCGTGGAATTTCTTCTTGATTCCTCCCGGCGACATCTAACCATGTTTTGGCTCTTGTGTCTTCCTCAGAAATACCTCAGGGACTTTTTCAGCGTGATGCTCCAATCCGCGACGTCCCCCCTGCACATCAACAAGGTGGGGCTGACCCTCTCCAAACACACCATTTGTGAGTTCTCGCCGTTCTTCAAGAAGGGAGTCTTTGACTACAGCAGCCACGGGACCGGGTAGAACCCGGGGGGTGGCGGGACCACCAGCACAGTGCCTTCTGGGCCTGGGGCCCTCCCAGCGCGGCGGCCCCCCACGCTCAGTCCCCGCCCGCCTCCTCCCGCCGCCGCCCCGCCAGGGGCCCCCGAGTGCCTGAATCTGGGACTGGCATGTTTCGCTTTGCTGACGGGAACCCTGATGGGCAGCTGTTGCTGTCCTGTTGCCGTTGAATGTGGCCTTTTCCCCATAGTGCTTCCTTCCCATCCCGGCAGAGTCTGCCTCTGTGGCCGGACAGACGTGGCTGGACTGTCTCGGGCTTCCTGAGCCCCGCCGGCCTGGGACCTCTGCAAGTGAGGGGTGGCTCACCAGACCTCCCTTCAGTGACTGTCATCTGGTTTCCTCTTCCACCAAAGCATATATCTTATTTTTTATAGCCCTTCCACGTGGCTGGCTGCATCCCAAGAGAAGCATTTAAATGATTTCACTGTATTTTTTTTTTCTTTTTCCCCTCATTTGAGTCTGAGCTTTTGTACAATACCTAGCCACTGATGTTTACACAGAATTTCATATTCTGCAAAATGGAATTTTGGTCCAATCATGACTGGAATCTTCTATGCTGGACAAATTGGATGTAGGTGATATCACTTAAAACTTCTGTAAATCCATACGAATAGGATGTTTGTTTAACCTTGAATATCTGAGGGAATTTCCCTAAATGTAAATGGCTACTGTGCATTCTTGAGCTTTCTCTGCTAAGCACACAACAAGCGCATAGCTGAATGCCTATTTTTAAATATTATTTTTTTTCATATTTTTGTTACAGGATCTACTGAATCTTTGGCTGAAAGACTAGAATTTACAGTAGTTTATTAATGATCCCTTAAATTACTCAGGACTTAATGTAGCATTGCACATCTATGTACAGTAAAATGGCTTTGTTTTACTAAAGAGAAAAATGTGAGTAGACAAAATATAAATGTGGCCTATATGGAAATGTATATAATTCTATAATTCTACCTACAGATTTATATATGTACACAGGCCTGTATAATAGTTGTATCCAAATATATAATCATTCACACCACCAAATTTATTAAAGGTTATTTGCTTTTTCCAAAATTTAAATTGAGCTGCTATCAATATTAAATGAAATTATAGAATCCATCCTGTAGCTCAGTTTATTTTAAGTCTGCGACATGATCATCCTTACTGGTCTGTTTAAAAATGTATCTAATGTGCTTGGGAAGATCCGTAATATATAATTTAGCATTTGTGTTACAGAAGATGCTGTTGGAGTAACTTTTGAAGCCACAAATGAATGGGGTAAAAAATGTGTTTGTATTCAGTCTTCTAGAATATGCCTGTGCAACTGAGCTTTGCCCAACCTGAAAAATATGTTGAAAGATACAATTATCCCAATAAGGGGAAAACTATTATTACACTAATTAGATGTCATAGTTTAACATGAAAAAAATGAGGACTTAAAAAAAAAAACTGCTACGGAAAGGACTTGCTTTTGTCTACAGTGGTGATTACAGGCATAGGTTTAGAAGCAATTACTACTGGAGAATTTAAACCTAAAGATTAAAGGATAAAAGCCGGGAGATAATAATTAACCATAGATCATTTATTTAAAAGGAGTCACAACACTACAGATTGTCCCTCATTTGCTGGGTAAACCAAATGGTTTTTCAGCGGACCAGATAATCCGACCCCTGCCCTTTTCGACCTGCGCCCGAGGCCAGGCTCGTGGCACGGAAGCCAAGCTATCGCCCGGATGAGGTCTCCGTCCTGTTCCAGCTGTGCTCACGAGCAGGAGAACCACTGTCCTGGTGGATGGACCAGGTCAGCCCCTGGTGGACGTGCACTACAGACTTCTCACCCGACTCAAAGGCAGCGCCCAACCTGAATGCAACAGGAGGGAGTGTTGAAAAGCTAATGAGAAGTCTCAATTAAACAAATAATGGAATCCCTTTCTGGAACAAAGACAAAATAGGAGCCAGGATGACAAAATGGAAGCTTTGTTCATTTAGACTGACGCAGATGAGTAAAAGACAATTAGCAAATACATATTTTATGACTTCGAGCACATCAGATAAAGTAATGCTGAGGTGGCCGTTTTAGGCAAGTGAGATAGAGGGGCCATCAATTTATACATAGTGTCGCCAGTTGGACAAATCTAAGAAACTTAGAATTCTTTATTTAAGCTCTTTTAGCATGTCCTATGTCTTGGCTTTCACAATAAAATATGTGCACCAAACTTGTCTGCAATCACAAGCAGTATAGGTACCGTCAGCCGGGATGCCATCCAGACCTTGCTATTCTGATTGATATGAGATGTGAATAGGGAGTAACCAAGGCCTGCTGGCTCCCTAATGAAGGACTTCTAGAAGATTCTCTGGCCGATAATGTGGAGATGCTTTGAAGATTCTTGAAAGGGGTACCCAGGCCCTAGGGCCATTTCTACTTACATTTGCATATAGAAAGACTCAGTTCTGCTCAGTTTGGCCCGTTTCACCCACTCCGTGCTCTAGTTAGCATATGCTTGGCAGTCTGGGCAGAAGCAACCAGAAGTTTCACAGCTTTGAGCATCTGTGAATTCATGTTGTGTAGCTGCCGCAAGGCCACATGTCCAGCTTCAGAGCTGGGGCACGATGGTGCTCTGGGTCAGGTTTCAAAGATGAGATTTGGACATCTCTCCCCCAGTGCGCCATCCCACACTCCCACACGCACCCCATCATTTCCTCAGACACTCAAGGGGTGAAGAGCAGAGTTGTGTTGTCATGTGGCTCATTACTGATGCTGAGCCTGCTGCAGAGCGAGCCTCATCTCCTGAGACAGAACATGGGTACCAATCAAGAGAGTCATGAGAAAATATTTAGTGGCGTCCCGCTTTCCGATCAGTAGTGTTGAAAGAGGTTTTAAACACACTCCTTCACAAGTGCCTAAAATGATGCCTTGAGGTGTCATTAGTGCAGAGTTGCACATTTATGCCCCATGAGGCCCTTGTCTTCCCATCTTTTTTTTTTTTTTTTTAAGATTTTATTTATTTGACAGAGAGAAACACAGCCAGAGAGGGAACACAAGCAGGGGGAGTGAGGGAGGGAGAAGCAGCCTTCCCGCTGAGCATGGAGCCTGATGTCAGGCTCCATCTGGGGTCTCCGGGATCATGACCTGAGCCGAAGGCAGTCGCTCAACCAACTGAGCCACCCAGGCGCCCCATCTTCCCATCTTCTTACACACGTGTGCAAGAGTAGTTCAGATTGGTCTTTGTTACTGAGTAAGTATTTTGTTTTTTGTTTTGTTCATTTTGGATAAGATGGGCAAAGAAAGTTGGGCAAAATAATTCCATGGCAAAATCAACTGCTTCAGTTTTATTTAAGTTATCGTGACAGGTGATTTATGTTTTGGGAAAATCTAAGGGCACTCATACTTGGCAAAGTAAGCCTCGTATATCCCTTCTTTTAATGGCAGTGCTGTTTCTACAAGCACCAAGAGGATCTGGTTATTGACTTTTTTGCTTCTGATTGGAGTGTTTTTTCTGATGATGATTACATGGGTAACAATTCTGTGGTGATGAAATTTTGAATTTCACACAATACAGAATTATTTCCGAGTTGAAACAAATCCAACATTTGTTGTAAACTTCTAAAGTATCGTATTTCAAATTGATCCTACACTGGTGCCTGGGATTAATGGGGGGCCATGGTGGTGTTGGCCAGGCTGTTACCCTGAGAAGGCTTCTTCATTTGGCAGCCTAGTAGAACCCTGTTACACTTTGAAATGGCAGAAGAGACAGAAATAATTGGCTGAACTGAAGGGGTTCAAGGATAGGAGTCCATCCTCGTTTGCTGCAAATAAATGCAATTCACTTGCATTTATCACTGTAGAATTCTGCGCACTAGGCTCTGGCACTGTCTTCTGGGGTTACCCCAGGCCTTTCTAGAAGGTTCTTCCTCTTGGAAAACGACTAAGTAGAAAAGCATTCTTTCTTTGATTATGCACTTTGGTATCCCTTCCTCTGAGCTTTTTTTTTTCTTTTTTTTTTTTTCTTTTTTTTTGCTTTGAGGGTTACCTCTCCAAAAACTGATGCTTCTGTGGGAATTTGAGTTTCATCATTTTGATTTTGCTCCTCGTCCGTTGCTGGAAAAGCAGAATCTTTCCCATTCGGGGAGAGAGAAATAAATGTGTTTGCAGAAAGATGCACAAGTCATCTCTCTTCACGCATTGAATATGGGAAAGAGCACTAGGTACAAAATTGGCAGCATATAGAGGGAAATGCATCTGCGGAAGGCAAAAAAGCCCCATAGGGTCAACACACAAAGCTGTTCAGTACCATCAAGGTAGGTCTCCAGAGAGAGAGAAATCTTTCTCTAGAATTTAAGACCGGGTTGGGGAGGGGGAGACCAAAAATGTGAAAAATATAGTTAAATATCTTCACTGCTTGAAAGCAGAGTTATTTTCCTCTAAGTGTCATGAATCCTTATGCACAGTTAATATTTGCAGAAGTGTTTCCAGTAGCACTTAACGTTGTGCCTGAGAGCTTCTCACTAAATTACAGCCTGAGGGTCTGCGATTCCGGAGGCTCTGTCTTCCTTCTCAGCCCAGGAAGGAAGGAAGGGAAGGAGGGAGGGAGATGGCAGCTGCTTTTCCAGAGTTGGGGGGATCTCTTAGAGGAGAGGATCACAGCGAACAATCATAGCAGTTTGTGGTGGTTAAGAGCTGCTGCTTCTTTTTTTTTTTAACATTTGCACTTTTGTTGATTCTAAATTCTGTTAGCTTTTCTCCTGAAAACAAGCTAGAAACCATGAGGGAAGGGGTTTGCCTTTATAAATAACTCTTTTTTGTCTCGTGTTTTAAGCCCTAATTTTAATGAATGTAATAAGTAAAGTTGATTCACGGTGGGTGCAATTCTTCAGTTGCAGAGTAGTGTTAAAACCCTAGCTGTGTATCCTTTAAAAGCAGACCCAGACCGGGAAGGTCATGTTTACATGATAAAGGATTCTCTTTGCCTTCTGGTGCGAGGGCAGCGGCCTGAGTGTACCCACGCGTGAATACTTCTCATAAAGAATGCGTGGCCAGGCAGTGGCTCCCCTGGGGTCTTAAGCACAGTGATCTGGGTGCAGCGTGCATCTGGAGGGCTTGCTGTCCACCGGGCTGGCTGGCTGTTGCACGTATGCACGTGTCTCATCAGGAAGCCGTTGCCAGCTGGGCCAGCCCCTCGCACCCAGCACCGCCTGGACCCACCTCCTCACTCCCGTGTGAGCCATTCCTCTCCACGCCTCGCATACCCGACTGAGCCCTCTCTTGCTCTGCACCCCTGGAAGGCTGGGTGGAAGGATGAACAAGCACAGTAAACCTCAGAAAGTTTGTGAAGTATGGACCATGCTTGCCCTCCTCGGAGCCATCTGTGCGCGTCACGGCCACCGCCCCAGCCCCTTCCTGCCGTGGGGATGGTGAAGGAAGGATCTGACCAAACCGTAGCCACTTATGTGATTCCACTGGCCACATGCTGAGTGTCGAGATCCTAGCTGAGAGAGAACAGGGCACAGAGAATGTCGACCACACTGGCTGCGTTCTGCTCATTCCTGGTTGGTGGAGAATCCGCCTGCTCATCGTTGGTACCCCAGGTGTCACCAGTCATTCCACACATCTGACGGTCTCCCGCAGCCTAGTGTGGGACTGGGCCCCCAACCCGGGAGAGGAGCCCGGCCCAGGGCCTGCCCTCAGGGAGCTCTCACTCCACTCGGCAACCAGTGAGAGCTGGCACAACCACGTGCTGGCAAAGCCTGATAAGTGTCATGGAAGGAGGAGCCGGTGCTCGGAGAGAACACACTAGACAAGAGATCTCATCTCAGAGGCCCTGCAATTTCCCGGAGCTAACACCTGAGCAATGAGGAGAGACGAGTGCCAAGGAAGCAGAGAGGCTGCTCCAAATCAAGGAAAGTCTGTGCAAGAGGGAAAACGCTCATCATTGCTGTCACATAAGGGAACATCTGGGACAGTGACAGATTGCAGACAAAATCAGAGGCTGGAGGAAAGGGGCCCTGGAAGGCTGCTGGCTGAAATTTTGTAAGTGAGATCACATTTTCCATCAGCTACTACTGTTTGGAAGGATGTTCCTGGGGAGAGAGAGCATGGGGCAAGTAGGGCTCTTCCTTTAAAATCATACATAATAAAGAGAAGCAAACTTCCTGATTAAACATTAACAAGCAAGGGACAAGATCTGGATGAGAGTTCTGTCCTGTGCTGTCTCAAGGCTGCAGGTCTGCTCTTAGAACAGGGACTGCTGGTATATTTCAGGTTCTGAGATTTCAGGGGCTCTTGCCTTAGGGAAGCAAGCTCTCCACCGAGCCTCCTGTGTCCTGCTGGGCTTTGTCCAAACTCCCATACCACAGAAGCCAGCAAACCCGGATAAAGCTCACTTCTTATCTTTGGGCTCCCCACCTAATCCTTGCTTGGTACACAGAAGAATTGGGAGCCCCATGCACTCACCACTATCAAGCAACTATGAGCTAGTTGTGTGATTTGGTTTATGTTTAGACCAGCGATGCCACAGGGACACCGTGTCCTCCTTAAGGCCGGGATGCCATGACCTGCAGCCCCATGTGGACCTCAAGTCCTCTCTCTGCCATCTGGGCCTGAGCATAATCATCCCAGCCTCCCCCTGTAAGAGAAGAGATTGTTTACAGATTAAACCAGCAACCTGGAACCCATCCTTTGAATGTACAGAGAAGGCCCTTTGCTGGCATGGAAATCGAAACATCTCTCAGCTAGCCTGGGACTGTGGTTCAGTGAAGCACATCAGTTTCTGTGTATCAGGTGACTCAGAGGCTGATATCCCTAACCCAGGGTCTCCAGAAACTCTCAAGGTTGGTCCACTTTGTATGAATTTGGTGTTACCATTCCACAGGACTGTTGCTCTTCATGCATTAATTCACTGGGCCATTTAGCAAAGAAATCTATTGAAGTTAGAAACCAGGGCCCTCTGGTGGCCCGTGACACCTCTCCTTGGCATCTGATAGCGTCAGCTTCCTGCTCTCTCTACTGAGTGCTCTGCCAGCCTCTTTGCACATCTGGGCATGACCCTGGTGAGCTGGGTGGGGCTCTGGAGAGTCTCAGAGACTCTTGGAGATGGCAGGAGCCTTACTAGTTTCCCCCAAATCCATGGTCATTCTGCTACCAGCATCCAAGCCAAGCCAAGCATTCAAAGTGGAGAAGGAAAGCCTCCATCTGTTTGGAAAGCCTGCCAGGAAGGCAGCATCTCATGGATGAGGAATAGGTTACAATTCACTCAAGCCCCGGAGAACATGGCTTTAGCATCCTTGTAATACCTCCAGGGAGGTTTGTGCTGCTCAGAGTGGCCCCAGCCGAGGAGACACTTATTTCTTGCATTTTCTTCCTATGCCTCTGGCAGGGCCGAAAGTACATCGGTTGAGTTGTACCACCTCTGGGACATCCAAGCTCCCAGCAAAAGCACAGGCTGTGAGCAGGACAGCAGGTGCACCTGGCTGGAGGGAAAAGTTGTCCGAGCTGGAAGAAGCTAGAAGAAGCCTTGGGAACAATCTGGATCCAGGATCCGCTCAGATACTAGACAGCACACGGGTAGGTGGAGGGGACATCTTCCAGCAAAGGTACTTGAGATCATGTTGCCGTACACACATAGCCACCTGGCAAGCCCGTCACGCCAGCAGGCCACTCCCTGCCCACGGTTACCACTTGTGATCTCTGATTTCAGTCCATGTCTTAACTTACCAAAGGTAAGCAGCTGGGGGAGGTGGTGGCTTATCCAAGCCCCTGACCGGAGCCTCAGTGTCCTCCGTTAACCTAGGCCCGCTGCCCCTGCCCGGATGAGAGCAAAACGTTGAGTGTGTCGATCATGGGCGGGTCAGGAGATGGCACACCAGTGATTTTCATAAAGAGAATTTAAAATAATCAGAGTTAAAAGATGAGAAGCAGAGAACTCAAAGGCAGCACAGGGGTTACGAACTACAAGAAGCAGCGGCCACCTTCAGGGCTGGGGGAGCACGAGAAGGAGGCTGGAGTTACTAAAACTTGGCAGCATGGAGGAAGGGCCCCCCGCAGGGTTGAAACTGAGAACTCAAAGAGAAGGGGGCACCGGTATTGGTGCTGGTGTCTGAGCTGGGGGAGGTGTCCCACGGGACTGGGCCTCGGGCCCCCGAGGGGGAGGAGGCGTCTCTGCATGTCCGCCCGTTTCGGAAGCCTGCAAGCCGGACTCAGCGGGAGCCCGTGGGTGGAAGGCGTGTGGCTGAGGCAAAGCCCTGGGAACAGGAAGTCCTCTCGTCGGAAGGGGAAGCAGGCTGGAGGGGGGCTGAGATGACGCGCCCGGGAGCACAAGGCAAAAGAAACACATCACTTCTAGCTCCCCCGCTGCCCGCTGCCCTCGAGCTCTCCCTCTAGGGCCCTGTCTTGGCAGAAACTAACTGGGAGCAGCTGGCAGAGCACACATGTTTGCGGAGTCTGAATCCCTGCCTCCCAGAGCAGACAGGGGCAGGTTTGGGGGGGAGATACGTGCTCACTAACTGGCCCATTGGGCTTTTGTTCCTGTGGAAGCCTGGACCTAACACTCACCAGCTACCAATCAATTCTCAGAGAACAATCTGGAATCCAAGCCCCCAGGCCCCCAGCATGACCCATCCCTGGACATCCTTGGGGTGCCGTGTATGCTGATTGCTGGGCAGGAGACACTCTGGGAGTTAATCTGCATGTCTTCCGCCCTCTGGGAGCTTAACTGCAAAGAAAAAAAAAATGTTCCAAACATTTATGAGGCGGCCCAAGAGACTGGACACTTCTGTCTCTCGAAGAAGCCAGGGTCCCGTGGAACCTGCCCAGTGCGAGGCTCATCCTGTGGGAAATACCACCTTGAGTGTCTCCTGCCTTACCTGGACTTTGCCACAGGTAAGTTTCCCTGAAATGGAAAGAATTGTTTAAAAACTGCTATAAAGAGACAAGGAACCAAAACATCCTAGGTCACCTGCTCCTTCACCAAAATGTGAGTTGGTTTTTCTCTGTTCTCCCCTTATGCAACCAAGAAAGTCACCTTGGAAGGGTCTGCTCGAATCCCATGGCCATGTAAGGCAGAACTTTGTCGGCCCTGTAGGCGTCCTGGAGGACATTTCTAGGCCATCTAACAGGGGAGTGGGCTCTGTGGTCCAGGGCTCGGGGACCCAGAGTTTCTATGCTGTGGATTAAATGCAGTAGTTTGTCATGTTCTTCCTTCAGTCCACATCGGGCCCTTACTAGTCCATATGGGACCACCTCTGTTCTCTCCACTCAAGGTGGGCAGCTTCATCCTTTCTGCCCGAGTGATCTATAGGGCTGCTCCCCTGAGAAATTAATTCTCTGTGTTTATCCCCATGAGAGGCAACATTCCTGGCACCAGGCCATGACACGGACCTTCAAAGACCTCTAAGGGCTTTTTCCCTGGCTGATGTGAACTTCAGAACTCGAGCGTAGCTATTTCCTGAAAACCCGTAACATCCCATGAAGAAAGGTGCTGTTTCTCCAGGCTCTAGTTGGTCTTTCCACAAGATTGCTTTCTCGCACGGAGGCCGGTTTTGCCAAGCAGTGGGATCTAAGGCTTGGCTTCCCATTTGAGCTTTCCTGGTCGCCCACACCAAGAGCTAGATCACAGGGGAGTGGACGCCTGGGGTATGAAGGAGTTATGCAGGAAAAGGGTTCTAGAAGAGAACTGGCCGAAGAGTCCAGCATCCCAAGAAATCACGCTGCTGACATAGAATAAGCCTCCTGGTTCTGGGGCTCAAACTTCCCTAATTATCTGAGGGAAATCTTCAAGAAGAGAAATGGACATTTACTTGTCGCTGGCTCTCACATCTCACCCCTCCCGTCAGCCCACAAAGGGGAGGCTGATTTGTTTTCCTCTTAAAATGGATGCTGTCTAGGGAACTCAAAGAACTTCATTTATTTTCATTAAATTTCCTGGTATCAGTGACAGACGATCGGCTCATGGGGGTGGGGGCTGACAAGCGGTTGAGAGGGCATCTGATCACAAGGAAAGCGTCATCCTACAACGGTGTGGAAGTGTGAGTTGGAACACTCTGAAATACACTGTCATGGGGCTTATCAGTGGTGACAAGCCAAAACCAGACCTAAGAATTCAAGGGAATTCAGTCAAAAGTGAGGTTTTTCAGAAGGGGAAGTCTGAAGAGATAAGACATATTTTAAGCAATCTCTATAATTAGCCGCCATCCACTTGGTAAAGAGGGAATGGCAAAATATAGGTAATTCGGGAACCATGTTCAAGCCCTTAGGTTGAACTTGCTTCTCTACTGCCTAATATCGAACATCTCTCGCTCAGAAAGTATTAATTCGAGTTGTACCTTCTGCCCTCTTGAGGGCCGGCAGCAATGTCTCGGAAGGACTGAGAGAACACATCCAATGGCCTGATGGCCCCATCTCGGCACCCAACTGTTGTTGTGAAGAGCGATGCATCTTTTGAAGCTTGGGGGAATTGCTGTTCCCTGGAACCCCTGCTATCCTGAGAGATGGTCGAGGGCAGAGACGGACTTACCTTGAAGACAGTTACGCATAAGGCTCTCACATGCTCGGGCTCCTTCCAAAGCTCCCTGGGTTCTCCCGTGAAGACCTGCAGGGAAGCAGCCATCCAGGCCGTCCATGGGAGGGATGGAGCTGAGGGAGCTGTGCCCTGAATGGGTTCAGCCCTCCCCCGCCATACTGGTGGTCCTATCCTTACTGCGGTGGGGCCTGGAGGCTGCCTCAGGCTGGGAGGAGGGCTGGATGGAGGATGGGTCTCGCTGAGCTGGACCAGCGCCCCCACCCCCACGGCCAGGATCCTAAGAGCTGGTACTGGGGGAGGTCAGGGAGCATCATCGCCCAGGATCTGCCCCGAGGCAAGACGCTCTGCCCACCCCCCTCAACAGTGTGGCGTTTCCAGTACCAACTTGTGACGCCCAGGAAAAGCCTATCTTCTCTTATCTCTAAATGTGCTGTCACATCATTGATGAAGAAGTGACCAAAGAAAATACAGCAAAAAGCAGCAGGAAACAACTATCGTAGAATTGGGTCAAGCAATAAATGAATGACGACTCTTTAATATAATTCCTGGGAGACTCCATTTGTAGTACAATCCTGAGAAGGCAAACCCAACAGGGAAAGAAAAAACAAATGCTTGCCAGGAGCTGGGGGGTGGCGGTGGAGGGGGGGATTTCCCCACAAAGGGGCAGCCCGTGGGAATGTTTTGGGCTGAGGGGCTGCTCTAGATCTTGAGTGTGGGGGTGGTTACACAAATGCAGGCATCTGGCAAGATTCATAGGACTGTACCTTGCAAAGGACTTTGCTGTATATAGTATTCCGTGCATAGATACTCTTTCGGTAACTGATTCAGTAAAGTGTGTTGACTGACTCCATTGTGTACCAGGCCTGTTGCTTCTTCCTTTGTAAGGGAGTCAGCAAACATAGTCCTGTGGGAGAAAACTTTAAAAAATAAACAAAGCTTCAGCCTCCAAAATTCATTTGGCGAGCTTGGGCTCCAGGGCCCGGTTGGGAGGGGCCCGCAGGCTTATTTGCAAATCTGCCTCCTCCCTGTCACCTGTCAGCCTGCAGGTGGCAGGGGCCATTTCAGTGGCTCTCAGCACGTGCTCAGTAACAGTTGTGAAATAGATGATAGGGATGGGGGGAGTCACCCAGCACACCAGTTCCAGAGGCCTCTTCCCTCTCCCCTGCCATACTTCCTTCTCTCTCCTTCCCTCTCCTATTTCCCCTCCTTCTGGCCCCCTGCCCAGCCCCCCCACCCACTGGTACCTAAGGGTTTCCACTGTTTCCCAGCTAAACAACCAGGGGCCCAGATGAGGTCAGTATGGCTGCTCCAGGAAAATGGGGGTTTCTTCCAAGTCTCCCAAGTCTCTCAGAAGGCTCCTGAGGTGGGACATCAGAGCTCACCAGGAAAGTGACTGTAGGGCTCTCCAGGCACGCAGAACATCAGATGCGCAGGGCTGGAAGATGAGAGTTTTGTCGCCATGTTGGGGGCCAGCAGGGACCCCAGGTGGTGAGGCTGTGTGGGGCTTGGGGTCCCTGCTGAGCCCACTAGGGCGGAGTTACAAAAGCACCCAAGGAGGGGTTAGACTCCAGGACTCAGTGACAAATACAAGACGGGTAACCACAGTCTGGTGGCCTCCAGCTTCCCTAAGTGAGGAGTTCTGGAAGGACAAGGCCACATTCTTCTGTTCACTGCTGGTTCCCTACTTCAGCCCTGGCATGGCCCGTGGATCTTCTGCTGAACTGGCGTGTATGTTTGGGGCGGGGGACTGAGGGTAGTAAGGACTAACGTCCAAAGAATACCCCTCAGGCTACTGCTTGGAAACAGACTGGAGGGGCCAAAGTGGAAGAAGGGAAACACACTGGGGGGGCCTTGCCCAGGGAAGCCTCTGCGGGGAGAGAAAGACAGGGCGGGCATTTGTCCCTGTGGGGTCAACAGATTAGATGGATGCATGGACAGCCAATGTCCTTGAGGGAAAAAGCGGAAGAAAAAGATCTCTGCCTTCTAAGATTGTGTTCTGGCTGAAATCCCTGCACCCTTCAGTATTTGAGAGCAAAGGGCAAGTCAAGGTTTGGGTCAGTCGACCTTCCCTGCATCAGTATGGACAGATTGGAAGTGCTACCCCAAGCCCCAGACGCCGGGTGTTGCTTCCAGGATCCTAAAGGTGTGGCTATTTCTTGTTCTAGCAAAAAGCCAGAGCAAGGAGCAAAGGGAAGGCTTCTAACCAGAGAGACTTATGGTCATTCCAGCTGCAACAGATACTCACGTGTGTCTGAGGGACGTGGAAAAAGGGAGATGGTCGGGCTTCCAGGGAGTCTAGAAATGGCAAACACGAGGCAAGACAGTCTACCCTGAGGGACTGGCAGGGCACACCGCAGCATGAAATCAGATTTTGGAGGGGGAAGGTTGGCCGGAGGCCTGGAGAAGGGTTCTCAGCCATCTCAGGCAGAGCTGGCTTAAGTTTATGAACGGTGAGAGACAGAGGTGTGTACTGGAGTGCCTTAGCCCGGGGTCTTCTCACGGCCCCAGTTCAGCTCGGACACTCGGTCACCTCTGGTATATGGGTCACCATCAAACACCGAAGTGAGGCCACCAGTCCTTCCTCCTCTTTTCCACCCATCCTCTGCAGGCTTCTGTTTGGTCCGAGCCTCAAAGCCTGCTTCCTTGCCCTTCTTTTCTGCCTTCCAGGCTTTCTCTCCACTGCCCCATCCAGGGACAGAATCACAACCCAGACCCATGGGTTCTGTGGGTGCAGGAGCCGCTAAAGCATCCTGATGACTGGGATGGGTTCAGTGAGCTAAGGTCATCTCTCAGAGAGGACACTTACACCAGCGTGGACTGGCTCAGCAAGTCTGAGGTCTCTAGGGCCAAGTTCAAGGACGGAAGACCACAGGTAGGGTCATCCATGGCCATGGGCAGAAGTTATCAT